>CANYBF011266220.1:0-19453 GCA_948192965.1 Dalechampia spathulata | reverse complement strand
TGTTAATTAACCAATTGAGCATATTAAGATGGAATACAAATAGATTTGAAAATCCCAAACCCACACTCTGAAGAAACTAAGGTCGTTTTCAACTCTGGAAAACCTAAGTTTTATTTCCTAGTTTTCAAAGTTAATTCAATTTGATTAATAGAAACAAACTAGGTGGCGACTCCACAATCCACGCTTGCTTTTTCAAAAGTTAAAACATGTAAAAGCACAGAAACGGATACGGCAGCTCACAATGCCGTTAGCTGAATAATATTATCACCTATAACCACTTTTATTGTTTACCTATGAACTTTATTACATAATCATCATTTGTTCGCAACCATTCACAATGTAATAATAGTTATAACATTTCAAACATTATTTCATCAATAAATGTTAAATGCGATGAAATGTGCCTTTAAGAATGCAATTTATGAATTGCACTCTCCCTCTGCTTTTCTTTTTCCATTTTCTTTTCATTGAGCTACTTTTTCAATTGTGCTCATTTCTGTAATGGTTTTTTCATTTCTCTGGTTCAATAAATAGGAACCCATTTCATTTATGTTTGATTTCTTATGGAAATCTATTTTATATACCATTACACTTTCATTAAACATTTCCTCACTTTCACTCATTTTCCTCCTTCTATATTTCTTCATGATATGCCATGATATGTTTGATATGATGATGCATTCATGATTATGTAATAATGAAAGTGTATAATAGAATGCTATTGATTGAAAGTTAAAATGTCATGTTTTATGCCCACAAAGCACCCATTTTAGCATAATTTATTTGTTAGAACAGTTGACTTGCATGCATTTTGTATTTTGCAGGTCAAAACGGTGAGTTTTGGGAAAACGTGCTTCAATGGAAGTTTTAAAGCTTATTTGGATTTTAGAGTTTTGGGACACCGCTTGCGTTATCATATTCAATTCATGAATACTTGATGCTTTTGGTTGGGAGAATTACTTTTCATTGATTTTATCAAATTTATTTTGTTTGTTTCTTTATTTGTTTTAATTACGTTCCAATTCATCTTGTTTAAATTTTAAACGCAAAGAATTAAGTGAGTAGAAGTCGTATCTATGGGATTCGACCCTTACTTCCACTGCTACAAAATCATAATTCCAACATGTGGCTTATAAGGAATTAATTTGATGAAAGCGATAACCGATCAAATTTTGGCATCGTTGTCGGGGATGGTAACTAACATTTTCTTAATTTTTTATTTATGACTCAATCTTTTGCAGGTAATCTTAGCTTTGACAAAGAAATCAAGAAAACTACAAAAAGATTGAGAAAAGAGGTAAAACTTAGAAAATCTGCCTTAGTTTTGGAGAGTTCTTGTGCCCACGAGGAAACAGCCAGTGATAACTCTGATAGCGAGAGCTATAACAAAGCAGTTATGGGCATAAACAATGAACATACTCTTAGACAAATGGCTGCTGCACCCATAGATCAGTCCCCACTTTGTATTACTTATGAGGACATAATAGGACCCCTTGAGCTTAAATCTGGACTCATACAACTACTGCCTACTTTCAGGGCCTAGAGAATGAAGATCCATACAAACACTTGAAGGAATTTCATATTGTTTGCACAGGTATGAAGCTGTAATGTGTAAACCTTGAATATATTAAACTTAGAGCTTTCCCCTTTGCTCTTGTAGATGCTGCCAAAGATTGGCTCTATTAGTGCCCTCAGGAACTGTCACAACATGGAATGAGATGGCCAGATTATTTCTGCACAAATTTTTTCCAGCAAAAAGAGCTGCCCAAATCAAGCAAAATATATGTTCCATTCGGCAGAAAGACATGAAAAATCTTCATGACTATTAGGAACGTTTCAAAAGAATGTGTGTGTTGTGCCCACAATACGGGATCACAGAGCAGAACCTGATACAATAATTTTATGAGGGATTATTACCAATAGAAAGGAAGATGATGAATGCTGCAAGTGGAGGAGCTATAGTGAACAAGACACCTCACGAAGCTTGTAATCTGATTGACATAATGGCTACTGTGAGCGCCCGAGTTCTACCGAAGCCCAGAGCAAGGCTTGCGATGCTCACGGACCGAGGACCACACTTGGAGTGAAAGCACAGTCTTCCTGAGTGGTTCCTTCAAGGAATGATACGGACTCAAAAGAATCATAAGGGAGTCACCACCGGATGGTTCTGGATTGGTCCAATCGACCCATAGCATGAGTGCTAGTTAAACGCTTCAGAGATTGGGTTTGGGTGGTGGAGATCTATTCTATCAATTTCCAAAATCGATTTTACCATTATAGTTTGGATTAATTATCCTAGGTAGGCAAGCATATGAGAGTAAATGTAAGCACACAATGCGATATGTGATTTGGCATTGCAAGGTTGCACGTAGAATGACATATAATGTTATATGACATTTGGATGACATGGCATATGCATGGCATGCAGAATAGTGAATAAAGTAACATGGCATATGCATGATATGTGGGCATGAATTGCATATCATATGCATGATATGACAAGATAGCATGTATATAAGCATATAACATGGCAAACAGTTCGTATAGCGTAATACGTTTTACCGCACTTGGATCGTTTTGGTGTTTGGTGTATACACGGTGTATGAAGTGAGTGGCATGGCATGGCATATGCATGGCATGTGAAATGAATGGCATATCATATGTATGATATGTAAGGTGATGCAAAACATGGCATATGCACGACATGTGACGTGGATGACATACCATATGCATGGCATGTGAAATAGATGGCATATCATATGCATGATATATAATATAACATATGCATGGCATGTGAGGTGAATGACATGTCATGTGCATGACGTGTGAGATGATGTATGGCATGGCATGTGCATGACATGATATAGTGCATATGTACAAAATGACATGGCATATGAATGACATGGCATAATGAATGGCATACCATATGTGTGATATGTGAAGTGATGTGTGACATGGCATATGTATGACATGACATAGTAGTATATATGTAGTGGCATGGCATAGCGGTACGTATATGAATAGGTATTCAAGATGGCATATGACATGGCATACGACGTGACATGGTGTATAACATGTGACATGGTATGGCATCATGGTATAATGACATGTAAATGGCATATATATGCATAGTATATCATATAGTGAATGGCGGGTTGCATATTATATTGCGTATTGGCGTATTGGATTGTATCGGTGTATTTATATGTATAAGCATACGAAATATGGTATGTTATGGCATGGCATGGCATATACGTGTGTGATGTGTCATGTGACATGGTGTATGATATAATGACATATATTTAGGCAAATATAAATCCATCCATAAATGAAAATAATAATGGCCGGTGAAAGGGATCAAGGAAATTAGGGGATACACACAGGAAATAGGGGGAATTATTACAAAATAAATAATAATCCTATCCTATTACACAAATATCCTCGCATACATATTTTGGGATGTTAAGTAACGTCCCCTTCCTCCTTGGGTACTATTCATCTCGGGTGGCATGAGCTGAAAATGGACGATACGAATATGCAAAATAAACACAAATAAATTCATTAGTAGCAAATGAATTTAGAATTTATTTGACTAGTCCAATGCTATGTGAAAAGCATGAACCAAGAGTCAAAGTCCAGTAATTATTAGGCAATAATTACAAGAATTAACACAAACTGGATTGTGGAAATTAATTTTTATAAAAATAATTTTAGGCAAAATTATTTTTATTTGATCATAAAAATTAAATGGGAAGGCTAACATCACATTAAAATTATTTAAGATAGCCACTTGACCAATTAAAATCCAATCCTTTCAAAAATTGCATTTATAAGAATAAAAATAGCATTTTATCGTAGAAAATTAATTTATGACATATCCAGTACATTTGAGTTACTGCCAAACATCAAATGTTACTGGATTTTTCAAAATACTGTGAAATACGATTGGAAAATATGGGTTTTCTGGAAAAACGCGAGGAACATGCGCTGCGCATCAGGTTATGTGCGCCACACATAGACTGTGTGTGACACACATAGCATGATATGTGGTGCACATAGCTTGTAAATCTGCAAGAAAATCAAATCTGTCAGTATAGAAATGATCTGCAGATAAAAATAAGCAAGTTTAATGAAGACAGTACCTCATTTTGAACACAAATCGGCCTCCATTTTGCAATCCAAACAATTAATTGGGCAATTAATTAAAACAATTAATTTTAAGGCTAAAATTAATTAGATCTGGATAATTTTTGACAGATCCAGAACCCTAAGTGCATGAACAAGCTACTGGAGTTGCTGGAAACATCAGATTCAAAGTGGATCGGGAGAAAAATGGGATATTTTATGAAAATCAAGATCTATCTGTGCCATACATAGCTTGTGTGTGGCGTACATAGTAGCATATGTGGTGCAGATAGTTTGAAAAATAATGGAAAATAGAAGGTTTTTTAGCAAAAACCCGAGATCCAGCGCTGATCTAGGCAGATCAGAGCGTAAAAATGAGTTTTCACTCTTGGATTTACATCCAACTCAAGAAAAATAATTTTAAAGTTAAAATTATTTTAGATCCAGCAGGTATTTGGCAGATGTAGAGCACCCAAGGCATAGAAAGGCCTTAAATGTCACTAAAATAGCCAGATCGGGTGAAACCCGGTGAAAAATGGGAGAAAAATGGCATTTTCTTTAAAATCTGGGGTCTATATGTGTAGCATATAGGCCTATGTGCACCATACATGAGCTACATATGGTGCACATAGGTGTATATGTGGCACATATACCCTTATAAACAGAGGAAAAATGGAAGGAAAATGAAAAAAAGAGAAGAATTCACCTTGTAGCACAGGCTTTTCTTCCTTGATCTTGCTTCCAACCGTACTTAGGGAGCCTAACTAGAGCCAACTAGTCTCTAAACCTAAGTAATTTAATTAATTAAGTGTTTAATTAATTTTAGAGAAAGTTTGGCAGAGTTTTAGGTTTCTTCTGGAGCAAAAGTCGGACCCTTATGACAGACCCCGAGCTCTATATTTATAGAGCCGGATTTGGTTGTGGAAAAATTGTAATTTTTGGTTCAGATTTGAAAAATTAAAGGCTATGTGCGCCACACATAGCCTATGTACACCACATATAGTGCTATATGTGATGCACATAGTTTTTAACCCGTCACGTGGGGCCATTGGGGTTACATCGAGATGTGCGCCCCATACCCCATAAGCATCATTTTACATGCCAAGGCATTGTGCAATGCAGCCTACATCCCGTTTGGTCTTGAGAAGGCTCGCAACCAAACGTCTTTTTAAACTATATGCGGTACGCATAGGGCTATGTACGATGCATATAGCATTTTGCCCCTCTCCGTTTTACCTCATCCGAGCAAACAGGATGTGAGCCATATGTCAACAAAGTGTCATTTGACATTCTAAGACATTCTTGTGAAGAAAATTTTTCCGGATTTGGTTCCTAAAAGGCTACCGACCAAACGTCTTTTCCTTTTGAATAGTGCACGCATGCACTATTCACCCTATGCATATTTTACCTCATATGGGCACAATGTAACGTGTGTGACATGTCAAATATATATCATTTGACATTCTAAGGCATTGGGAAATACGGCTCACATCTCGTTTGGTCCCAAGTAGGCTCCCGACCAAACATCTTTTTAGGCTATATGTGGTGCGCATAGTGCTATGCGCGGTGCATATAGCATTTTGATCCTATGCATGCTGCCCCGTACGAGTGAAATAGAATGCATGCCACATGTCAACAAAGATGCAAACAACATTCTGAGTCACTTTACAGTTTTGAGTTTTGCCAAATTCGACCCCGAACAACGAGTTCCACTAATGGGCTCGTTTCGGGGCCCTTGATGTTGTTACGACACAAAAAGTGGCATTCAGCATGCCAAATGCTCTGCTTTGCATAGGCAACATGTAGGATGTGTTCTATGCATACAAAATACTTAGAATGCATTGACAGAGGTGGTGGGCCCCACCCGTGTGCTATTTAGGGTGAATAGTATCAAGTGCCCAAAATGCAATATTTTGCATTCGATGTGCTCTGCCTTGCATAGGCAGGGATAAAGTGTGTTTTGTATGCATGGAACACTCAGAATAGGCTGTTAAGGGGTGGCGGGACCCGTCAAACACCGTGGTGGGCCCTACCAACTATGATGTGCCCTGTGTATTGGAATGCTCAGGGGAAGCCACAGAGGCATATATGCATAATTGGGGTCGATATCGGGGACTAATACCAAGCCGAATCAATAGAAACCCAAAACTGCATGATAGTGAAAAGTCAAGGTTAACAGTTTACCCCCTGATCAAGACCATTTTGAGGCGACATAAGCGCAAGTCATCAAAATGAGATCTGATCATAACATGACTTTTCACAAGAAGTAAGGAAAGTACCTGACTGATGCTTGCATCAAGGTCTGATGCTTTTGCTGAGGCCCATGGTGTGCTTACGTTGAGGCTTACAGATTGCTCGCATTGAGGCTTTTCATCCAATTTTGCAACTGGAAGCTCGGTGCTCGGGCTAGACGATCAAAGCTGATCTACTGCTCATGTTGAGGCTTATGGTGTGCTCGAGTTGAGGCTTACAGATTGTTCGCATTGAGGTTTTTCATCCAATTTTGTAACTAGAAGCCTGATGCTTGGGCTAGATGATCAAAGCTGATCTACTGCTCATGCTGAGGCTTAAGAACCCAGTTCTATCACTGGGGGAGCCTGGTGCTCGGGCTAAAATGATCAATCCTGATCTGAGGACCTGAACAGGACTGATGGCTATGCTGCGAGGCTTGAAATTATCTGAAGTCAGTGTTCAAGTACCTACTGTTAGGCTTTAGGAATCAAGGGCTTGATTCTGTGATCACTGTTGGACCGAGTTGTCAACTACAGGACCTGGATGACCGTCTGTAGGGTCAATGCTTGCGCCATCATATAAATTTCAGATATCTCCAAAAACGGCATTTGGAATCCTTTGCTAGGTCTCTGATATTTTTTGGTTGACGGTTTCAACAAGTAAAAATCCCAGCCCTGTCACTAAGGGCCCGACGTTCAGGCTATTCCAATCAGGGCTGACCGGTGGTCACTACAAGATCGATGGCTTCTTTATGAGTAAATCATCTAAACTCGGCGTTCAGATGCCTATGCGTTAGGGTTTTGAAGTCAAAGGCTTTACTCTGTGATCTCTGCTGGATCAGGTGGTTCAGCTGTGGAACCAGAGGTGACCATATGCTAGGTCAGGGTGATCAACAATCAGATCATATTCTCATACCATCAGATAAGTGTTGTCTGTCTCCAAAGTTAGCATTTAGGACCCTCTGTCGGAATGCAACACTGTTTGGTCAACAGCTTAACTGTTTTTGATCGTCTGCTGGATCAATTTCCTGTCTTTGCTAGACATGGGAAAATAATTTATTAGTGAAATTGGTATTAAAATGGTCTAAGAAAAATACTTGAATTTTTGAGTATCAGCCTGCTGTATTTTGACTGATTTTCTGGATTTTTCAAACATTCTGGGTGGTGAAAATTAGGCTCGATGGAGCAAACAAACTCCAAAAATTCTGAAATTTTTATCAGAGGACTAACTTTTTATGTGCATCTTAGTGGGAAGGTGGCACACATTAGCACTCACTCCCAGAGGGTGGCGCATGTTAGCAAAATTTGCTACGTGCGGAGCATATTCCCTTATGTGTGGCGCACATAGCTTGGAATTTTTATATTTCTTGGCTTCCAATCTGAAAATCAGTTTGTTTCCCCCTAACAACTTGATTTTCTCTCAACCCCCAAACCAAAAATTTTGCATTTTTGTGAAAATGGCCAGTATTAAGATGCAACCAACCCCCCGAGATCCGGAATCTATCCCGAGCTACGCTCTAACCGAGCATACAACCCATCACAGCTACTTTGGGGCTCGTTTTGGTGATGTAATAGCTGAGACCTTTGCCATAGACTCCCATCGGTCCCAAGCTCCTCTCGAGAAGGTGAGTTTTCTATGACTCGGCTTGACTTTTCAGTTTTTGTGGTTTTCCCAAAAATTGTGTTTAGGGCCATTTGACCTGCGTTTAGGCTAGTATTTGACCCGAATTAGGTGCCATGCTAAGGCTAGGCCTAGGTAGGCTTGTATTTGTCTAGACGGTTCGAGGAAAATTATGGTTTTCAATGCAGGTTTCACTATGTATGACACATATAGCAGTGAAAAATAGGCCAAAATGTGCATTTTTTGACCATTTTTTGAGCATTTAGGCATTTTAGGGATTCATAGGCATGAATAGGTGCATTTATGATTAAGGGGAAGGAGCTCTAAGTCTCTGTAATCACTGTATGCATTCTATAATTCAGTCTAAAAGCTGACCTAAATTCTATAATTTATAGAGGGAGCAAACGATTATCAGCAATGGCAGCATCAGAGGAGTCTTCGAGTGGTACTCCCAACTACCTCAGGAGATTCACATGAGAGTGGACCAGAGCTGCTTTGGTCTATACATCTCCTACTTCACTGGTATGGAGAAGAGGTGTAATAGGCTTGTTATCACCACTATGATTGAGCGATGGATGGATTCCACCCTTACTTTCCATCTGCCAGTAGGTGAGGTCATGATTACCCTGGGGATATTTGCTGGAATCATCGAGTTAGAGTGTGTATGACTGCCTGTCTAATTCGATGCCAAGTTGACATCACCGCACTGGTTATACGATGCAATATTTGACCTCTTAGGTGTGTTGCCCAATGTGAGAGGAGGACACAATATTTCCTATGATTGTCTTTGGGAAGCAGTGTTAGCGGAGAGACTGGGGAGGAATATCTCTACAAACCAGTACACTCGTAGCTTGTTGCTATATATGTTGGGGTGCACATTATTCAATGATAACAGGAACAGTGTCCACATGTCTGTATTGTGGGCCCTTCATGATTTGGAGGTTATCGGGCAATATGACTGGGGTAGTGCCGGCCTAGCCCATCTGATGTAAGGGCTGGATTTCTGCAGTAGGCATTGTAGGGACTGCTTCATTGGTTGCTGGCAGGTCATAGAGGTAAGTAGAACTCTGCTGATTCCTTTACTGTAGTTTATATCTAAGTCCTGTTGATTATGTATATTGACCTTGTAGATCATGCTATATGAGTTTGGCCTACTGCCAGAGCCCAAAATTCCACATGGAGTACCTCTTGACTTTCCATATATGCAGGTATGGAGCATACCACGATGGAGGCTCGATTACATGAAGGATGAGTTGAGGGAGCACCTCAACAATTTGACTTGGGATCAGGTAAGAATAAATAATTTAATTAGCAATAAATTGTACTAAACTCGTTTGAGAGATACCTGATTCTTGTTGCTTTTGGAATAGGTGCATCCTGATCGCTGGAGCAATATGTACCCAAGGCCATAGTACTTGACTAGCTCAATGAGTAAGGATGAACAACATATGTTGTTGGAGAGTCCTAAAAGCAGACTCTTTTATCTGGGTGAGCGCATTGAAGACTGGCATCTAGGGTTGGAGAGTAGAGTGGAGCCTGCTGCACCCCTGAGAGTGATGTTCTCGGCATTGTGTACTGAGACTGACTTAAAAATAATTGCTGCGTTGAATGGTATTCCCAGGCGGGAATGTCTGTCTGACTCACCAATTAATTACCCCTCTTTCATCCAGTTGAGGTTATTGGGATCTGTAGAGCTATCTACATGTAGAGGCCTACATGATAGAGCTAGTGGGTCTGGTGTCAGACCTGACCTCTATGGCAGCCAAGGTGGGTGACATGGCTCGTCAACTATTGGCAGTTCTCGGGGCAGCGATGCCTTGAATAGGTCTCAAGACTCCAGACCTGATATGGTCCCACCGGGGCCAATGTTTGGCACTCCAGAGGTGCCTCGGGGGTATGAGCATCCAGCAGACTTTGTGGAAGTCCAACTGATGTAGCCACAGAACCCTATGATCTTCACTTACAATGAGACTGGTTGTCCCTATGAAACCTCCTTCTCGGTACCAGCAAGGAGTGAGATTGAGTTTGATCCTTTGAACACTACCCATGTGAGTATGCGTCTTCTGTATTTGCTCTGACTTTAGCAGTCTTACATGCATTTGACCTGTGCAGGTACTTAGGGATGCTATAGCTGATGCTTCAAGGCTGTTGACAGGATTCTGCCGCTATCATGCTTTGGAGATGCTGACTGCTCAGGTGTGTACCTGTTATAAATGCGAGTGTCTGGATATGCATGGATGCATGACTTATATGCCTAGATGTTTGTGCCTACAGTCCAGCAGGCAGGTGCAGCGAGAGGAGAGTGATTGCTATGCTTGGATGATCGAGGAGATAAGCCGAAAATTGCACGACTGATAGCACGTCTAGAGCGCTACAACATCAAGGTTCCAAACAGTTCTAGCCCTGATGATGACCACTCAGAGGAAGAAGATGCTTAGGGAAGATGTGATGTTTGACCTTCATATGCATGATGTCAGAATTCTGTAGATTTTATATTAGAATAAGATAGTGCATTACAGTCTGGCAATGTAAGGTTGTTGCGTACCAACTGTGAAAACAAACAAATGCTTGTACTGTGTATCTTTTGGACTTATTAATGGAATCTAATGCCTTTTTACTGCTATATATATCCTATGCCTTATGTTTTACTACCAAAATATAATTCACTTGCTTTTCTGTCCAGAAAATAAATATACAATGACTCAACAATCACTGTCTGCTTTCCGCGCTCTTTCCCGCCGTTGGGGTAACGATGAGTGGAGTCGATTAGGCAAGATCAGACTCCAATACTTGAGAACCTTTCAGCAAGTCATGATCATTAATGCTTTCTTACATGCTGTTGTTTAATTCTAGGATCCGGTGGTCCATGTGTTCCGGTTCGGACATGTTGAGCTGTGTCCGATGTATGAGGAGTTTGCTGCTATTCTCGGAGTCACTTGCGAGATATCAGCGATGTTGACGATGCGTACGTCAATAGGAGAAGCATAATTATATCTGATGAGGGCCTTTAACATCAACCTAACCACTACGAGGTCTTTCTTAGCTACAGAGGATTTTATGGATGTCGTTACTCTTTTCTAGCTATGTGGCCAATAGTCGGTAGATAACCCTTCATGGCTGAGGGTAGTTGGATTAAGATTACTGGCGCAATTCTTGTTCGACAATCCATCTGGCCATGGAGACTTGCTAATAGGGCCTATCATAGACCAAATGATACAAGGTTGGACCCCTTTTCTCATGATCGTAGCAGAGATGATCATTGGTCTAGACAGAGTGAAATGAGGGCAGTCTGAGCACTTCAGTGGTAGCTTGCTTCTCTTATAGGTGAGAATTCTAAGCCGCCTTTATAGGTTTTAAACTTAGAAGAATTACGTTCTTTGCCCTAATTTTTCCATGAGTTGCCTTTTGTAAGGTTTTCGGCTTATCGAGCTATCACTTTTTGCCTTTGGACCCTAACTTTTGCCTGAACTACCCCCTTGGGTTTTCAGATCAGCGGGTCACTGTAAATTTTACCTGAGCAGCCTTTTGCAAGGTTTTCAACTCAACGAGCTTTTATTTTTATTTTCTTTTATTAGAGATTTGGCTTCAGGAGAAGCTTAGGATCCTGGTGCCACCAGTAGGGGACGCACATCATGTGACTGTAAGGACCCAACCTGAGAGCGAGATTAGGTGGAGCTGTCCATGGTTGCGTATATAGCATGTAATTGTGATGACCTACATAGATTGTATCCCACTGCCAGGATTCAGGCGTTGCACGCACTATAGTCCTGCTATGATTTGTCGATAATATGGTCAGCAGCAGACTATACCCTGACTGACAGAGTTTAAAGGAGGAAGATTGGTGCCTCGATTCGCAGAGCACGTGGAGGGGACTTGGCCTCGTCGTCGGATAGCGCTAGTGGAGATTCTTGGAGTTGGACCTACCATAGATGATGAGTACAAGCTATGGGTGCTGCGCCACGCCTGAGTCCTATACTACAAGACATTGTTAGGCAATAATATGTAATAAAGGATGATAATGTTTTATGTTTAGAACCAGTATTACTTAAGGATAAGTTTACAAACATGTGTCCCATTTGCATTAATGAGATTAAAACATTTTGCATGTAAAATGTTAAAACAAACACAGAAGTTCTGGATGTGCATCAGACTTAACCTTTGTTATCGACCAGTCTCATGCGAGATTTTTTGATCAACTATTTTAACACTCTCCTTTTGCTTTCAAGAGCTCTAAATTTTGCATGAGTCGTCCGAGTAGATTTTCAACTGATCGAGCAAATATTTTTCATTTTGCCTTAACTTTTATGTGAAGTGCCTATGCAGGTTTTCAACTCACCAGGGCTTTCATTTTTATTTTGCTTTTTCTTTTGCCCTTTGCTCTAGACAAAATACTTCTTCAACCGATTAAGGTTAACAGGTTCTGAGAATTCATCTCCTTCCAAATCTGAGATGCAACAATGCCTTTGGAGAGGATCTTTTTAACTAGGAATGGACCTTCCCAGTTAGGCTTGAATTTTCCATGAGGGTCGCGGATAGCCAGTCTGACTTGCTTCAAGACTAGATCACCTTTCTGTATGGTTACGAGTTTAATCTTCCTGTTGAATGCATTTACCATGTGCTTCTTGTATAGTTGTAGATGATAGAGAGCTTTCAGCCGATTCTTATCAATAGTAGCCAACTGTTCGTACCTGGCCCTTTTCCACTCAACTTCTGGCAACTAAGCTTCTAGAATAACACAAAGTGATTTCAGCTCCACTTCGATTGGCAATATGGCTTCTGCCCCGTAAACAAGAGAGAAGGGAGTGGCAGCCATAGGACTCCTTACAGTGGTTCTGTAACCCCATAAGGCAAATGGCAACTATTTATGCCAGTCCCTGTAGGTTCGTACGGTCTTGGCTAAGATGCGCTTGATCATTTTATTAGCCACTTTGACTGCCCCATTAGCTTGAGGGTGGTAAGGAGAAGATTGATGATGCTTGATCCCATACTTTTCTAGCAAGTGAGCAACTTGGCCCTGGAACTGCACTCCATTGTTTGATACCTAGTGATGTGGTATCCCATATCAGCATATGAGATTTTTCTCTATAAACTTGGCAACCTGTTTTACCCCCAGTTTACTGTACGATTCTGCCTCCACCCATTTAGAGAAGTAGTCAATAGCCACTAGTATGTACCGATGTTTGTTGGATGCATTAAGATGAATCTTACCCATGATATCAATTCCCCAAGCTGAGAATTGCCAAGGCATTGTCAAATTTTGCAATTCAACTGGTGGTAGGTGACTCAGGTCTCCATGAATCTGGCATTCATGGCATCTCCATACAAACTGTATGTAGTCTGTCTCCATAGTGAACCAGAAGTATCCTTGGTGTAGGATCTTCCTATAAAGCACGAATCCATTCATGTGGGACCCATATACACTGGCATGTACCATTTCCATGACTGACTCAATGTCCTTCCTTGATATGCATCGAAGTTGTAGACCATCTGCCATTCTTCTGTAGAGAACACCCTGATGCTAGGTGAAATTAGCAGCTAACCTGCGTAGAGTTAGCTTGTCGGTTCTGTTGGCTTCTTCTGGATAAGTACAAGTTTTCAGGAAGTTCATGATATCTGCATACCATGGGGACTTATCCGATTGGTCTATCGCCATAACCCTTTCTCCTTCATAGCAAGGAATTCTTAACTGCTCGATGAATACAGGTTAAATTTGACTCTGCAGTCATTCACAGACTGAAGCTAGTGTAGCCAAGGCATCAACCATCTAATTCTCTTCATGTGGCATGTAAATGAATTGGCAGGAGCTGAAATTGCAAATAATGAGCTTCATGTATTCAGCATAAGGCTTGAACCTCTCTTCTTTGACATCCCACTTAATCATGGATTCGTAAATGACTAGCATGGAATCACTATATATTTGTACATCTTGGGCCTTGATCATTAGCAATGCTTCTAGCTCGAAGAGACATGCTTCATACTCAGCCATATTGTTAGTGACTGAAAAGCTCAGCCACTTTGAAAGCATAATGACTTCACCTTCAAGAGTGATTAGCATAACTCCTATACCTGAACCTCTTCTGTTGACTGCACCGTCAAAGTGCAACTGCCATTTCTGGACATTAACTGCCGCTAAGTGCTCATCTGAGAAGTCCAGTTCAAAGGTTTCAGAGTCATCCATCGGCCTGGATGCTAAGAATTCAACAATTGCTCTGCCTTTGATCACTTTGGTTATGATGTACTGCACGTCAAACTCTGATAACAGGATCAGCCACCTGGAGAGTTTCCTTATTAGTGAAGGAGCTGAATACAAGTACTTCATAGGATCAACCTTGGAGATTGCCTGAACTTGATATGACTGGAAGTAATACCTGAGTTTCTTAGTGACCCAGACCATAGCCATGCATAGCTTTTCAATAGTGCTGTACTTACATTTAGTTGGCAGCAGCTTCTTACTCAAGTAGTAGACAGCATGCTCAACTCTGGTATCATTTTCTTGAGCCATCACAGTGCCTACTGACTCCTCTTCTAAGGATAGATAGGCTCACACATGGTAATTAGCTTATCGATGAATTTGCTAATGTACTGGAGCTATCCCAGGAATCCCCTGACTTCGGTCTTAGTTCTTGGAATAGGCATCTCAATGATAGACTTTGCTTTATCAGGATCCACTTCAATACCCCTCTGACTGACAACATAGCCTAACAGCTTGCTAGATGTTACCCCGAATGTGCACTTCTGTGGATTCAGCCTGAGTTTGTATTTCTCAACGCGTGTGAGAAATCTATCAAGAGCAGCCGTATGTTCTCCTCTGGTAGGAGACTTCATCATCATATCATCCACATAGACTTCGCCTTCATTGTGGATTAAATCATACAACAATATTGTTGTAGCTGGCTAGTAGGTGTCGCCTGTATTCTTCAAGCCAAAGGGCATGACCTTGTAGTAGTAGGTCCCTCATTCTGTGATGAAAGCTATCTTCACCTTATCTGTAACTGCCATCACGATTTGGTTGTACCCCGAGAATCCATCAGTGAAGGAATACATGGCACTAGTGGCTGCACTATCAACCAGCACGTCGATGTGAGGTAAAGGAAAGTCATCCTTTGGACATACTTTATTTAGATCGCTATAGTCTATATAGATTTTGACCTTGCTGTCTTTCTTAGGAACTAGAACCATATTGGCCAACCATTCTGGATAGTTGACCACCTCAAGGAATTTGGCATCCAACTGCTTCTAGAAATCTTCCTCGACTTTCTATGCCCACTCTAGTTGGAGGCATCGTAGCTTCTGCTTAACTGGCTTGAACCCTGACTTGGTAGGAATTCTGTGTTTTGCAATGGATCTATCAACACCTGGCATGTCTTCATAGCCTAGAGCAAAGGCTTTTATATGCTTTTTTAATGCACTGATTATTTCTGTTCTCTCTTCAGAGGTCAAGTTTGATGCAATCTGGAGGATACATGGCTTGTCATCTGTATTAATGTTAACATTTTCGATGCATGATGCGTTAATGTAAAAAATGCTCATGTAATGCTCATGTTCATTCACAATGCCATCAGAATACATATCACAAACATAAGCAAAGTTATTCTTTATTGCATTATATTTAGATGGGATTACATCATCATTGAAAAGTATAGAAAGTGGGACATCAGTATCCTCATACAATAGCTCTTCAAAGGTACTTTTCACCAGCGTGGCTATGTCTTCATAGACCTTTGGCATCATCAGATCCTCTATGTCCAAGTTCTATAGTTTGGATCCTAGTGCAGTGATTGTAGTGATTTTTGGCTCCAGGCGACCGGTGGTGAGATCAACAACATCACCAAAGATCTAGAAAGCTTCATCAGAGCTGATGGCAAAAGATGCAGTAGTCTTTCCAGCTATTGTCAGAGCTGACAGATCACAAATATTGCCAAAGATGGTAAATTGTTGCTCAAAGAAGTTATCCGAGTTAGGCAACTCGGGAGCATGATCATGTTGTGTCTCTCCTTGGATGAAGAGAACCATCTTGTATTCTTCTAGTTTATATGAGGTGTACGGGTCAAACCCAATGTAGTACCTCTCTTCCCACATGGCTGTGGGAATGTCGAACTCCACCGGACCTTACTGGTACCGGCCTAAGCCCCTGCCAGGCATATAGTTCATCAGTTGCATCATCCTCTCCACAGTAGGACTCGATTGGTATGAGTAGGATCCAGGATCTCCGATTGCATCAATTTAAAAATGAGTCATAAGAGGGACATCTTCTCTAATGCAGGTAAGAGCAACCTTGTCATCAGCAGCAATAGTAACCACACCTTCGGTGTATGAGAACTTGATCTTCTGGTGTAAGGTGGATGGCACACCTCCTAGAGGATGACACCATGGATGGTCCAAGAGCAGTGCAAATGACACTGAAATGTCTAGGATTGTGAACTCCACCATTGATTTAATCAGCCCGGCAGTGACAGTGGTGGTGAAAGTGCTGGTAACCTCCCATTTGGACTCATCATATGCTCTAATGATGGTCTTGCAGGGTTTCAAGTCTAAAAGTTGAACCCCTAGCTTGGGCAATACCTTGAGTGGGCAAACATTGATGCTTGACCCATCATCCATCATGACGTAAGGGGTAGAGAAGTTCATGATATTAACCATGATGAATAGTGCTTTATTATGGTAGATTCCCTTGATCGGTAGATCCGCATCAGAGAAAGTGATCATGCTGGAAGTAGAGGTAGAGATCCTCATGCTTAACAGTGCTTCGATGCTATTGGGAGGATAGCACCAAGTCCCAGATGCTAATGTTATCTTACATCTTCTTCATCTGTTTGACAACAACATTATCAGGTTGAGCAGCTTGATCAGCTGGTTGTGGAGCTGGAACATTGCTTAGGCCAGCCTTATCCTTAATGAGCCTCACCTTGGTTGGCTTCTTAGGAGCTTTTGGCTTCTTCCTGAGGTCGGGAGGAGTGAAGACCTTACCAGTGTGAGTCATGTTATGGACTCCAGAGGACATTTTGTTAGCACCTAACCCTTTCTGCTGCTTGGATGGTTTTGGTGCTGGTTTGGTTGCCTTGGGAGTCTCGACTGACTTACCCTTGTTGGAAGCCTATGCGTATGATGCTTTAGGTTTAGAGGATTTTTGAGTAGCTACTGACTCATCCTCTGAGCTCTTATACTATATGTCAATAGCACCAATGTCAAATCCACCACCGGGGTGGAAGGTGATAGCAGGCAATTAAGCACTCCCTTTATTATTGAGAGGAGAAAAGGAGTTCAGAACCAGGGATTCTGGCAACCCTGATTGGAGCATGTAGGTGCAGTTGGCTTTGTGGTAATTTGGTAATGGGTTTGTTTTAGTTGAGGGTTTTGATTTTTTAGGATCCTCAATCTCACCGGAGTCGATGAGGTTCTGAATGACTAGTCTGAGGGAGCGACAATCATCAGTGTTGTGACCATGGTGCTAGTGATAGTGGCAATAAGTTTTGGTGTCCACCGAGGCTCGGGGTGGTGTCTTGAAGTTTGGTTCAAGTGGTTTGATGAGTTTAGCCTTGAGGAGACACCCGAAAACCTTGGAAAGCGGTATTCCAAGATCTGAGAATCTCTTGGATAGGGTAGTGTTTCGGAGTATGAGGTTTGGTGTTTACAGGGCGTAGTGAGGTTTTGGTTGTGTTTGTGTATAGGTGGTAGTTTTGGGTTTTGGGAAGGAAAGCTCCTTTTTCTTACCCTCAGTTTGCTTGATGTGTTTTCCCACCAAGTATATGTCCTCAAAAGTGTGGAACGTCTGATACTTTAGCTTATCCTGGTAAAGTGGCAATGACCCTGTTGACCATCACTTTTCACTATCGTATAATTTTGGATCTTCGTTAATTCGGCTAGGATTTAGTCCCCGATATTGATCCCAATTATACATATAGGCCCATGTGTCTTCCTCTGTGTGTTCTGGTGCGCAGAATATTTCAGGACTGGTGTGGCCCACCATGGCGCCTAGCAGGACCTGCCGTGTATTCTGAGTATTATGTGCATGCAGAACACCCTCCCTTGCCGTATACGGGGGACAAAACACTTGAAATGCGGAGTATTGAATTTTTAGCCCTATGTACTATTCATCATGAATAACACATAGGTGGGGCTCACTAAACAGAAGTGGGGCTCGCAGCCCTCAATAGCCTATTCTGTATATTCTGTACTTACAGAATACATTTCCCAGTTGCCTTACGCAAGGTATAGCGCTTGGCATCACGAATGCCGTCTGCTGGGCCCACTACGCTGTGGAGGCCCACCTAGTAATAGCGAGGCCCGCTGTCCCTATTGCCTATTCTGTGTATTCTGTACTTACAGAATACAATTCCATGTTGCCTTATGCAAGGCACAATGCTGGGCATCGCAAATGCCATCTTCTGAGCCCACTACTCGGTGGGGCCCATTTAGAAATAACAGAAGCCCGCTGCTCCTATTTCCTATTCTGTGTATTATGTACTTACAGAATACATTTCACACCTGCCCATGCATGGTAGGATACGCAGAATGCAAAATATTGCATTTTAGACCTAGGTTACTATTCACTATGAATAGTATACAAGCGAGGCCCACTTCCCCAATTAGCCAATTATGTGTATTCTGTACTTACAGAGTACATTCCGCAGCTGCCTTACGCAAGGCACTTCTCGTGGCATTCCGAATGACACATTTGTAGGATCACCTCACTGTGGGGCCCGCTAAACACTAGTGGGGTCCGCTTCCCACTATTGTCCGCTTTAATGCATTCTGTACGCACAGAACACACCCTATCTGCCGCCTCACTTGGGGTGAAACGCTTGGTATGCTATTTGCCACTTCCCGGCCCCTTTTGCAAAGTGGGGCCCACAGGGGTACTATTCATTGTGAATAGTACCTAGGTGGGCCCACCTCCCGAATTCACCAATCTGAGTGTTCTTGACGTGTAGAACATATTTATGCTAGTGCCTACGCGAGGCACGACTCGCGGCATCCCGTATGCCACTTTTTAGCCTTAATGGGCCTATTGGGCCCATTAGCCAAAACTCAATGTTCGGGGCCAAATTTGAGAAAACTCATAACTACAAAGTTTCTCAAAATGTCGTTTGCACTTTCCTAGACATATGGAACGCATCTTGTTCCACCCGTACGAGGTGGAGCGCATATGTCAAAAATGCAACGTGCGTACCGCATAGCCCTATAGGCTACACATGTTGCATAGTAAAGACGTTTGGTCGGGAGCCATTTCGGGATTGAATTTGGAAAAAATTTATTTTGCAAAGTTGTTCCTCATGTCAAATAACACTTATACGCTTCGCGGCGCATCCCGGAAGTAACCACAGTGGGCAATACACGAGGGTTTCTAGGCTATATGCGCACGCATATAGCCCTATGTGCGCCACATGTAGCACATGTGTGGTGCACATAGCCTTACATGTGGCGCACATGTATGCAAATATGTGCCAAAAATTACAAAATTACCACCCAAAAATTC
>CANYBF011266065.1:0-12971 GCA_948192965.1 Dalechampia spathulata | reverse complement strand
GCCATGGCGGGCCCCACCAGTTCTGAAATGTTCTGTGCGCCAGAACATACAGGGAAGTCACAGAGGCCTAAACGCATAACAGGGATTGATATCAAAGACTAAATCCTAGCCAAATCAATAAAAACCCGAAGCTATGTAATAGTAAAAAGTCAGGGTCAACAAACAGTTTTTATTAATCACCCTACGGGAGCATGTTTCATTAATCGGGTGTGACATGGAAATGCTGTGATGTTTGATTTGGAAGCTGAGGATATTTTGATATTAAATATAGGTGCAAATAAGGGGAAAGCATGACTTCCATACCTCTAGAGAGTTGATATATTACAGTACCTAGGTTTATACATATGATTTTCTTAATTATCATAGACATGAAAATGGAGGTGAATTAAACTCAATAGAAACTTGTTTAAGATGTCAAATTTAAATTATGATCATTAAATAAATGACTTATACCATGTCCATGCATCATGCTGAAATTATTAGATTGTTAATGCATTTAAATGCATTGCATTCATGAAGAGGTGTGAAGGTAATGATGGATTATGGTTTACCGATGATGGAAATCTAAGGCAGGTTGAGTTATGTCCTCTTTAGTGGTAGGTTGAGTTATAGTCCTTACCCAACCATACACAATACTATGTATATTTAATCTTGAGGTTGGTTGAATTGTGCCCCTCCTTAATGAGATTGTTTTATTCATGATAGTATGGTTGTCATGATGGAGTTAAATGATGATGAGTGTACATGGGATGGAGAAATACACCATACCATGTCATTCATGTAAAAGTCATGAAACATATATAATATGATAGATCTTATGAATGTGATGTTTCAGTTATGGATCATGGACAATTAATTATGATGAAAAAATGATAGGATAAATGTATATTTATAAAAATGGAACACTTATGAAATTGTAACATAGAATGATAATTGAACATATATCATGACTTCTTGATGAATTTTACTAAATGCTTAATTTATGTAACATTAGTATTAGGATTTAAGCACTATTGAGTTTTACTTGGTGTTTGTTAATTAATTAATGCAAATAAGTACGATTTGGAGTGTTTAAGAAGTCAGTATCATAACTGATACTATTGAAGCTCAGGAGGCTTCACCTTTGTCATACTCTAATAGTTTTATACATTATGCAATTGTCATTTGTATATTAATTTTGGAGAATAATGTAACCAAATGATATCATGCATAAAATTATAAACTTGAAAGATCTTGAATCATCCAAATTATAATTAATTCATAAATTTTCATGATCATATGAAGTAATGTCAAATGGTACGCATTCATATAAGCATGTATATGATTTAGCATATAGATAAAAAATGATTCTATAAGAACTTGTGCTTGATTTATGAACTTATGAATGGAATTGTAACAAATGATTATTGATATAAAAGTATCTTTTATATGAAGTAGGGATGGATGATGTTTTTAATTTGATTAGAAATTATTGTGTGCTAATGTATTCATAGATAATAATAAATAAAAAAATTTTCACACTATGTCTAAGAGGAATAAGATACATTGAAGACTATATAAATATTATGGCACAATATGAGCGAATAAGGAAACTACAAATAATATGCATTTTTGACATGATATGGTAAATATATAATGTTGGAAGAAAAATGACCTATCATTAAAGGTATTTTAATTAATTTCATGAGTGATGACTTAGTTTATAAGCATTAGCAACATCTAACTAATCATACCATGCGACTCACTCTAAAATTTCTAAGTTCAGGCAGTTGACTATAAGTTTGATATGTATTAAAAACTCCCTAATAAATTAGTGAAACAATATTTGCAAATCCATCGAACATGATAATGAAGTTAAAATTTGTTGAGCACAATCTCATAGATAAATAACAAATTCAAGTTATAATTTTGTAATATTTTTCATATTTTCTAAAATTAAATTATGATTAATAATAAATTAAATGATTACTATTGATGTATAACACAGATGATGAATTTCCAACAAAATCAATATTTATAATACATCATGAAAATAAATAAAAAATAATTATTACATACAAAAAAAAAATCCAGCAAAGCTAAGGCAGTGGTTGTAGTGACCGAATCAAAAAGGACCCATTGCCACCTTGCTAGCTTAGTTAGGTTGTCGTCACTCTCATTTCTACGATTGTTCTTGTATCGTTTGGTGTGTGATCTGATAAATGTGATTTGGAAGGAAGGAATTAAAATAACGACAAAATTCTTATGATGAAATTTAGTTATTTTATTATTTGTTAAGATTTATACAATTTACGGAATTAAAAATTCCTTATTCCGAGTGGAGGTAAATTTCTATCTCGGAATATGATGTATTTATTTTTATAATAAAAATTAATTTACTGTTAAGGTCAAATAACAAAATTTGAAATAGTATAAATTTTAAAAATCATTAATTTAAAATCCACGAAATCTATATCCAAAGTATGACTCTTAGCGCTGAAATTACCTTTTATTTAATTCTTGTCATGTTGGGCTTTCTTTTTTAAGGCTTGCAAGATGAAAATAGAAAAGTGTGCTAAATAATACTCTTATTGTATAATTTTAAATATGCATTATTTTGGAGATGAAATGTTATGATAAGAAATCATTTCAGTTAAAAAGATTTCAATTTTGATTTCTAAATATAAAATATGCTCAAAACTCGATAGTATATTTCGTCTTTATGATTTTCTTTGTTGTACGTGATTTCAAGCTAATCTTTGATATTGCATGTATATATGAATTCAAATATGAATATGAATTCACCCTCCGTTAACACAACGTTAATCCAAACGTGACCGTACAATAAATTAAAGTAAACAAATCCAGTGGCAGATTAGCAAACAAAGAAACGACATCGTTTTTCACTCTTTAAATTTGCGTTGCCTTGCCTTCCTGCAGTTATTAAAAAGAAAACCAAACCAGACAGCCTCGTCACGCACGACTCTTTCTGTATATCTCCTTCTCCGTTACCAGTATAGTCATTAAGAGACCGAGCATGATGGCGAGAGGATGCTTCGAGATGAAATTAAGGAAATGGATCTGGTTTTATGGCGCTTTGATTTTTGTTGCTGTACCTTGTAATTCATTTTATTTACCTGGTGTCGCACCTGAAGATTTCCAAATGGTAATTTCTTTTTAATTATTTTTAATTTAAATTTCTATCTCCGCGCTTGAATTTCAACCTATTAGGTTTAGATCTTGTTGATCTCTTCTTGATTTTAACTTTTGCTTTATTAAAAAACGTGGATCCGTGTGGTCTAGTATTATGTGTTTGATTTTGAATTTTGAATTGATAATTTATCTTACTATTTTTGGTTTTGATCTGTTATTAATGCTTATGGATCATTTGATGTTGTGCGTGCAATTATTGTTCCGTTCGGAAACATATGGGCTACTTGCTCGACATTAGAAATGGCCTCTTTGCAAAATGCAATGGATATGCTATGTACACCTGCAATAACATTGGAGCATTTTTCTCTACGAGTGTGCTATTTTAATATTTGTGTTAATGATAGAATATCTGGAGGCTATTTTGTTTCTGAAGTATTTTAACCTGTTCATGGTTATATAATACTTTATTTGACAGATTGTAATCGCTATACATCTTATTTTTAGTGCATTTCGTAGTATGTAATAAAAGAAAATGAAAATAGAAGACTTTTGACCAAGGTGTTTGCATTAGTAAAAACTAATTAATTTGTTTCAAATGCCAATTTTCAACTTTTGATCTGCAGCAGAACTTGCCAGCTTACTGTAGTATTAAGCTGTTCACCGAGTGTGATATATTTAGGGTTGTGTATGGATTCCATTTTGGGAGGTGAATTGAATATTAAATGCACTTTATGTGGTAACATGGTTGTTAAAATTGTGATCCAGCTTGTAAAATCGTGTGAGTTTATGATTCCAACATATAAAAACTATCTGAATGATAAGCAAATTAATAAATCTCGGGAATCATCATAAACTAGTTTGTGCAAACGGTAGGATTGGTGAATTTATTGAAATGTCTTCTATAAGTCAATGCAAAGTCTATCTATTCTCCACTTCTTTTTAGCCGTCTTCGTAGGTGGTGAAACAATTGTAAATGTTTCATTGTTAGGTGGTTAATTTATATTGAATGCATTGGTTTAGTATCTCAAAAGATCAATTTCTGACTTCATAAAATACAATTTATAATTTTCTTCCTCGACAGTTTCTTCTTGGTCTCTTGTGGAGGATTTTGTTTTTGGTAATATTCTTGGAATACAAAATAGACAAGCTTTATATAGGCATACCACGTCTTCTTTTTTAAGTATGCGAACACCTGATGCTCCTAAGTTTTTTCCCCCCCTGAAAATTGGCTCTACAATCTTTATTGCCACTCATGTATAAATGATTTCAGAGTTAAAAGTGGCCATCTTTTTATGTATGAATTTTAATTTTTCTTTTTTCCTTCCATTATTTTTCCTTTTTCTTTTCCCTTTGTTTGTTTTTATTTATTTATTTATTTTTGCTTGGGCTTGATTGAAGTTTGGTGGACTGTCAACCTGTGTGTTGAATTCTAGTTTGCTCTATATGTGTTCCATGCTTCTGATAAGAATGAATGCAGCTTGTGCTCTAGCTACCAGGATTATTTATTGACAATGATCTTGATTTACGGCTTTGACTTTGACAATGATCAAGATAACTTTGAAAGTTATCTTGCATATCTCATTTGTTTATTATTATGTAGTGTTACTATATAGTTATTTGTGTTAGTTTATATTCATGTTAGTTTATATTCATGTTGTCTGCTGATACAGGGGGATGAGCTGAAGGTGAAAGTAAACAAACTGACTTCTACCAAAACACAACTTCCTTATTCATACTATTCTCTCCCATATTGTCGTCCAGGCCACATAGTTGATAGTGCGGAAAACCTTGGGGAGGTTCTTCGTGGTGATCGCATAGAAAACTCTCCTTATGTGGTATGATATTTTTTTAGTTTATGCCTACAAAGCCACCACCATCTCAACTGCATGGCTGACAGAAGCTTCTCATTGCAGTTTAAAATGAGAGAACCTCAAATGTGCAAAATTTTATGCCGTATTACACTGGATGCAAAAACTGCCAAGGAATTCAAAGAAAAGATAGATGATGAATATCGGGTCAACATGTAATACATTTAATCAAGGATTTTTTACAGTCATTTCTATTATTCTATTTGCTCCAAGTAACATTCTAATATAACTTTGTGGATTAATATGTTTCATGCATCATGATTCATTAAACTCAACAGGATTTTGGACAATCTTCCGCTGGTTTTCCCCATTCCAAGGTCTGATCAGGAAAATTCTGTAGTTTATCAACATGGATTTCACGTAGGTCTTAGAGGACAGTATGCTGGGGTATGTGCCATATCGATCACACGCTATCTTGATGTTTAATTAAAATATTGCTATTTGCTAATGCAAGTCAATTTTACGCGCATCATTATTATCAGAGCAAAGAGCAAAAACATTTTATTCACAACCACTTGGCATTTACTGTCAAATATCACAAAGATTCTCAGTCAGATTTAGCCCGGATTGTTGGATTTGAAGTGAAGCCATTCAGGTTATTTTTTATGGTGTTTTCCTACTTAATTGAATGTGTTAATTACTGTTTTTCTTTGAAACGATGGTCTACATCTTTGTGCTGAGACCCACCTGTTCTGATTAACCTAGTGTTAAGCATGACTTCGAAGGTGAGTGGAAGAATGAGAATACCCGTTTAACAACCTGTGATCCACATGCAAAACGTTTAGTTACAAGCTCAGAAACTCCTCAAGAAGTAGAGGACAAGAAGGACATCATTTTTACATATGATGTTGAGTTCCAGGTTCATACCATTTGTCTAATGAAGTCTTACCTTGTGTTGGTTTTTTTTTTTTTTTTTTTTTATTCATGCTTATATTAGTGTTCTTGTAAAATTTGGCCCTTCCGTTCACCTTTCAGGAGAGTGATGTTAAGTGGGCCTCTCGGTGGGATACTTACCTTCTCATGGCTGATGATCAGATTCACTGGTTTTCAATTGTCAATTCCTTAATGATTGTTCTTTTCCTGTCTGGGATGGTGGCTATGATTATGCTGCGGACACTTTATCGGGATATCTCCAAGTACAACCAACTTGAAACCCAAGAAGAAGCCCAAGAAGAGACTGGTTGGAAATTGGTCCATGGTGATGTTTTCAGGCCTCCAACAAATTCTGATTTACTCTGTGTCTATGTTGGGACTGGGGTTCAGTTCTTCGGCATGATTCTCGTTACCATGATCTTTGCTGCCCTAGGGTTTCTTTCTCCTTCAAACCGAGGTGGGCTAATGACAGCTATGCTCCTTCTGTGGGTATTTATGGGCCTGTTTGCTGGATACTCTTCAGCTCGTCTCTACAAGATGTTTAAGGGAACAGAATGGAAGAAAATCACCCTCAAAACAGCCTTCATGTTTCCTGCAACAGTATTTGCCATTTTCTTTGTCTTGAATGCTCTGATATGGGGTGAAAAATCCTCTGGGGCAGTGCCGTTTGGAACCATGTTTGCACTGGTAGTTTTGTGGTTTGGTATCTCAGTGCCACTGGTCTTTGTTGGTAGTTATATTGGATTCAAGAAGCCAGTCATAGAGGACCCGGTTAAAACGAATAAGATTCCAAGGCAGATCCCAGAGCAGGCCTGGTATATGAACCCAGCTTTCTCGATCCTGATTGGTGGCATTCTCCCATTTGGAGCTGTGTTTATAGAGCTATTCTTCATTCTTACCTCGATATGGCTTCACCAATTCTATTACATATTCGGTTTCCTATTCATTGTTTTCATTATCTTGATTGTCACTTGTGCTGAGATCACAATTGTGCTTTGCTACTTCCAGCTGTGCAGCGAGGACTATCTCTGGTGGTGGAGGTCGTACCTGACTTCCGGCTCATCTGCACTTTATCTGTTCCTTTATGCTGCATTCTATTTCTTCACAAAGCTTGAGATCACAAAGCCTGTATCTGGAATGTTGTACTTTGGTTACATGCTGATAGTGTCATATGGATTCTTTGTGCTAACGGGTGCGATAGGATTTTATGCCTGCTTCTGGTTTACCAGGCTCATCTATTCATCAGTGAAGATCGATTGACAGGCTGATTGTTGATATCTGAACAGGATGGCCTATTTTATTTGTTTCTACACGGAAGATCAAATGTGGACAGGGTTAGAAATGGTATCTCAAGAATTACCATTTTGGAGTCAGTTTTGAATTCTTGTTTGATAGAAAAATTCTTATTAGTAGCCTTTTTCATACAGGTTATTTGGCAGGTCTAGGCTTTTTTTTTTTTTGATGAAATTTCTTTCTTTTTTCTTTTTACTGCTGTTTTGTTTCGTATCCAAACATTTGACGGGATTGTTTAAGCAATCAGACGTAGCTTATCCCTTTTGTGGAAATTTCTTGTATTATTGGTACTGGTTCCAGGTCATCCTGTACCTAGTTGATTTGTAAAAGAAAGCATGAATTCATTTATGATGTTTGGTATTAATTTCCTTAATTTCACAAGTAAATATCTGCTGCGAATTTTCCGAGTCCAATGGTTGTTCACCACTTTGCATTTTTCTTTTAAATGCAGCAAAGCCGTCGGGAATTTGCCAATAAAATGGAATATGATCATATTTCATCAATTTTTTCTTGAACACTTACCATTTTTCATGATTTGATTCTATTTTTCATAATTTTTTCAATATCATATAAAGTAGTGCAAACCCTTGGATAAATGGATGGCACATGTCATGACTTCAACATAATAAAAAAGTTTCTTCTATTAGAAAGTACTCATTCTATTTTATTATACTAAAATGCTATTCAAAAATATTTAATTTGTTATCAAAGTTTTATTTTACCTCTAATATTCATAGTGAGAGATAATATGTAACCTATGAAGTCATAAATAAATAAAAACATTTGCAAAGCTCACTCATTTTTATTTTTTTAATAATTTATAATTTTCATAGATTGTTAGATGCTTATTCATTTCTCACATTTATTTCTAAAAAACATTCTCTACACATTTGTTATAAATATGTCATGCACATTGGTTGTTTGGCAAAATAGATGGTGAATTCTTTTATCATTTTCATGGATTAAAAATGTATCAATTATATTGGATTTGATCTTTATAATTATTCAAATGATATAAAATAGTTAAAAATAATAATAATCATTATGGGATTTTAGCCGTAAAAATTCAAATTCATTTTACTTATGTATACAACCATTGTTTAGGATGATTAGGAATTATTTTGAGTTGCAATTAATTCTGGAGGATGCCGCAAATTATAGGTGTTTGAGGATATTGTCACACCCGCATTAAAGACCCTGGTTGTTTTGTACTATCAATATGTATGATTGATAGAATGTATACGTATATATATATATGTGTTGATGCGTTTAGTGATTAAGATGTGATATTTCTTACTTGAATATGCATGTTCACGTGAAGTGTGTGTACGTGACGATGATGGGAAGTGAGGGTGTTACCGCCTTATTGAGATTTCTCGGTAGTATAAGGGGCATACACTATGTCTAGTATGTTGTGATTGAGCTTTTAGAAGTGTTTATGCTTGAATTGTGACTTAGGTGCTCGGGAATGAGGGTAGAAAGAGTTTAGGTGGAAGAATGATAGTGGTACAAATGTACGGGATATCGTATGGGCGTACCAAAACAGGGGAGATGAGGGGTCTTAGGGTCCTGGAGACTGTACGGGCGTACCACAGGGTTGTCTGGCCGTACGAGAGCTTGCAAGAAATTGAGTTTGTCAGGTGAGTTGTGGACGTACGGGCGTACCGTCCCTCGTAGGAAATTTAGTTTGTTAGGAGTTTTAGTTCAGTACGGGCGTACGGAATCTGGTACGACCGTACGCGACTTAAGTTTGACGAGTCAAAGGATAAGTATTAAAAGTTTCTTTCTTCTTTAGCATTCTTAAACCTTCTAAAACCTTCTTAACCCTTGTAATTCATAGGAAAGGCATTCTTAGTGGCTTAGGAAGTGTGAGAACTAAGAGTTTAACATGGTGATCGATAGAGACGGGATTACAAGTCTACGCTAGAAGTAGTTGGTCTTCAGGTTTATGCTAGGTTTATGCTTGTTGCTATGGTTATGGTTTATTTCTATGCCTTGAGACCTAAGGAAGGTTTAAATAGGATGCTCCTTGTTGCTCTGTTATTGCTTTGAGGTTTTATGGCTTTCTTTGATGGGTTGAGTATGTGATATGATGTATGTATGTATGAATGCTTTCATAAACATGCATGGTGTTGAAGAAAGGAAAGGATAGGGAAAAAGAAAGTGAGAGATAAGAGCAGAGCTATAAGCTCTAGGCATACTGGGTCAAAAGAATGATAATGGATTCCTTTAAGGAATCATGTAGATTAATACCCTCCCAATGGGAGATGAGTCTCGAGACCTACAATAGGAAATGGGTGCAAAGCACCACACAGTTATATGCCCTCCTTCGGGAGATGAGTATCGGTACCTACAGGGACCTAGTATGTGCGAAAGGAATGTGCACAATTACAGGAAAACAAGAGTGAATGAGTGAATTGAGGAGGAGGAAGAATGCAAGGCATAACTGCATTCACATTACATGTATTGGAAATGTATGCTATGATGGTCTATATGATGATGTTATTGATTGATTGCAGTGCTTGATGTACAACGCTTATTATGGTTTGCTATGAAATGAATTATACCTGTGTGTTTGTCTCTGTTTACCCAGCACCACTGAGTTTTATACTCAGCGTTTATCATTTGATGAACGTAGGTTCTGAGCCGTTGAGAGAGCGGTTAGAGAAGTGTTAGAGGTCGTCAGCAGAGAAAGGGGTTATTCTCGAAGTGGTATGGGATCGCTGGGGCATACTCCGATTTATTTTTGTTAGAGTGGTTCTGTTAATCATAGCGGCAGTAGTCAACTCTGTATTGTGTGGTGTATATGTTATGTAAATTACACGAACCCTGTTGTATGACTTATATTGTATGTATATAATATAATTGAGTTGCTTACCAATACAAATTGCATGAATGAATGATTGTACATCCAGGGTTTGATATGTATAATGTATGAACGCCATGCTATTACTCTCTTTCACCACTTAATACAGAGACGTGTTCCCATACAAACTTTAATAGATCATAGAGATGATGCATCCCTTGTAGTATGAGTAGCGGTTTTCCTTGGGAGGATCGATACTCATGCTACGGGAGCATGTTACCCCAGGTATGGGTTGGGTGTGACAGATATTATCATGATAATTTTACTATAATTTTAGTATCATTTTATGAAAATCTTAGAAATTATGAATTTGTCACATCCTAAATGAAATGATTGATATGTCTTATTTTATATGTTAAAAGTGTGATTTTAACATGAAATTATATCAACAATGATAAGTATATGATATGATATGAGTTTGAGGCTATTAAGTTGAAATAAGGATTTTTGACGAAACCACTAAAATGGACCACTAAAGATAGTAATTTGATGGAATTGGTATTGAAAATATTTAACATGTCTAAGTATGAATGCTTAAGATGATTGATTTAACATAAGTTTAATAATATATATAAGATGCAACAGTATAATTGAAATTATTTATGATGTCATAAGTGGATAATGATGATGTAAGCATATGAGTATAATTATAATTCTAATGTATTAAAGAATAAATAATTATGTATTGATAATACATTAGTAAAGTTATATAATAATATGTAAATAATTGAAAAGTATAATTGATATTTTTAATAATGATATCATGATGATGTCATATATTGGTTAGGATGATGTCATAAATGTAATTCTATTGTAGTAGGAAATTAATAATTAAGTATTTATAAGGTATTAGTAAAAGTATTGAGAGATAGTATTTAAAATATATAATTGACATGTGATGAAAAGGTATAATATAATATTATAATATAAAGAATATGAAATGGATTAATTATTGATATGTAAGTAAATAAATAAAAGGATATATGAAAATAAATAAGATAGTGGGATGTTAAATTAGTATTATATAATAAAGTGGGATAGGAAAATGTGTTAGTAGAGTTTTAAGTTAATATATAACATTGATAGTGGGATAGGTAATTGTGTTAGTGGTGTAGGAAGTTGTGCTAGTGGATAAAGAGAGAATAAAATATTGGTATTTTTACGTTAGTGGAAAATGATGGAGGATGTTTATTATAAAATAAAGTGTATTGGGATATGTATAGAGTATTAAAATACATGCAAATGAGTGTTGATTGGTGGAATTTAAATTATATATGTATAATTATATGTATTAGGGGTTAAAATATAGTTTTGGAGGTATATAGGGCTTAATATGGGATTTTTACCAAATGACGCTCATTTCAAATGAATTTTATTCCCATCTAGACCTAAATTCCACCCATTTCATTCCATTATTTCCTTTTGGCCAAAATATATCCATACAATCCTTTTATCTTCTTATCTTCATCTTGTTCTTACATTTCCTTCATGCTTCTTCAAAGGAACCAAAACTAACTTCCTTTAATCCTTCATTTTTCTTCAAAAATTCATATATATTACTAAGTCTATATGTTTGGAGCAAGATTGAGCTAAGATAATCTCTTTTCCTCTCTATTTTGGAAGAAGTCGTAGCATCTTCTTCACGCAACTGAAGATTTCAACTCAATTTTCATTTTTTCATCTTATTTTTCTTAGTTTCAAGCTAGATTTGCATGTTTTCTTCAAGTTGTGTAGAAGATTATTTTCTTTTTCATCATTTAAAGAAGTGACTGAAACTTCTTTTCTTTGTTCTTCAAGTGTAAGTTGATATCCATTAAGATCTATGAGTTTTTCTTGTAAACCAAAACCTTTATGATATCTAACTTTTTTCTTTTATCCGATCTCACTCTTTAAGGTACATCCATGTTTGTTTAAGTTGTAGATCAACTTAAAAGAAGTCAAAGAGGTGAAGGTTTATTCAAATCCGTAGCAAAATCAAAGGAATATCAAGTTTAAGTTAGGATTTTTGGTTGTTGATTAAAGGTGAGCCTTGGTAAGTATGAATAAGTTATAGATCCATAAGATTTATGAATATTATGTGTGTTTAGTGTTTTGGTTTAATTTTTATTGAAGTTTTGGTAGATTTGGCTGGTGATTTGGTGGTTAGAATGATTTGTGATGTAAAAATCATGAAATAAAGTAATTAGTGGTTGTGTAGGTGTGTGTGTCTTGTGGTTTCCTCTTTGGCCAAATTATTTTAAGAAGAATACTAAAAGATTTAGTAAGTTTTAACATAATAAGAAAGGAATTTGTTAAAATAGAAGATTAATACTAAAGAAAGGTCAAAAACTTAAGTTTTGATGTGAGTTAAGTTGAAGTAATATGATTATATTTAAGTATGAAGTTAAATGATTTTAATTTAAGAAAAAAATGGATTCTGTTAAGTTTAATTTCATAATATAACATAAGAATTAAGGAAAAATGGAAGTATCATTATGATTAAGAAGGTTAATAATTAAGAAGATGTTAAAAGATAAGTAATAAGATAAGTATAATTGATGATTTAAGGCTAAATCTTCATTTTAAGTATATATGGTTTAAAACTATGGAAGATGATTATGTTGAAGTATGGATTAAGTATTTAACTTTGAAATGAAGTTAAAATAAAAATTTTATAATAACATGTAAAAATAGCGTATGGCATAGTTAAATGAATTGGACATAAGACATGATTTTAAGATATTAAATGGTTTTAAATGGAGGCATATGGCTAAGTTATGGTTAAGAATTTATATGATCAAATGATTAAGTAAATTAATTGAATATATGAAGTTAAGTGAAGTGGTTAATTAATAGTATAATATAAATTACTTAAGAATGCAATACCAAGTGTTAAAAGGATCTTAATTGGAGTATATAGCTATGTTTTATATGTGGACTTAAATGATAAATTATTTAAG
>CANYBF011265756.1:0-24681 GCA_948192965.1 Dalechampia spathulata | reverse complement strand
TAAATGAATTTCTAAATTCCATTATACTTTCTTTTCTATACCTTTAAATCTTATGTTAAATAAATCATCTTAGACATATATATTCCAATTTCCTTATTTAATATTCCATTATTCACTAATCCATAATTATTTCTATACGTATATGTATTATATGTACATTTTTCACTCGTATAATTCATTTATATGATCCTTAATCATACTTAATTTATAAATTATGCATACTCCAAATACAATCATAATTTATCTTAATTCCTCAATTGCATGCATTTCCATGCATACGTAAATATTCTTACCTCGATATATGTGTAATTTATAGATCGATCCAATTCTACACATTCGAGCTTATTTTTTGCATTCGACTTAATCTACTATCATATTATCATCATTTCTTAATCTCAATAGGTATTTCCTATCGTTATCATAATATTTATAATTTTCACCTCAAAATGCACATTTTTTCATAATTCCATATTATCATCCTATTTTTGATCGTATAAGGTATACTTTCATCACCCAAATCATTAATAATTTTTGCGCTAAAAATGAGAATGTAACAAGGGTTGTGAGAATTTTATGTAAATGGAAGAATTGAAGTAAATAGTGAAAGATATGGAATCTAAATGATGAATTTGATGTTGTCTTGCAACTGAATAGAATTTCTGTTTGGTATAATGTAAAATTAAATACATATATCTCATATAATGGATGATGATATGAGTATGCATAACAAATATATGACATATGTATAAGATAAAATGGATGCATACTGTTGTGTATTGATATTACTCATATCTACATGTATCATTGGATTACAAGTACATATTATCTTATATGACTAAACACATCAACATAAAAAAAATTGTATAGATTCCTTGTGGAATGATTAATGATTTTCTTGTTTAGGGAATTATTAACTATTCTACAGGAGCGTGTTACGCCAGGTTTAGTTGTGACAATTTTTATGATTCTAAAACATCTTAAAGTACTTTCTAACTATGAAATCTTTCATATCTACTTAAACACCTAGTACATATGTTCAAATGCCTAACAAGCTTAATTGTTCTTAAGGTAGAACAATATCAATAGGTTGAATATCCACTAGTTCTTGAATTGCTTCTAATGTGGTGGATTTTTGAAACTCTGATTTTCCTTTTTGACTCAAGTTAATGCCCAAGATAAAAATTAATGTATGTCCTTCTTTCATGATGTTTTTATTACTTTCTTATCCTTATGTCTTTGTTATCTTTTTTGCATTCTTTCTAATGATCCAAATCTTTCAGTCTATGATCTCTTGAGTGTTTTTAGTTTCCCAGTAAATCTTTTAAGTCTTATCTTTATTTGCATTTAAAAATTTTAATTATATAAGGCAAATAAGATATATATATATATATATATACTTTGAAAAGTTTCATATTTTTAAGACATATTTATTCTTTTAAATCAAAGAGATACAAAAATATTATCATCATCCTTGGTAGATCATGTAATTATACTCATCCATTTTATTTACTTGTGTTGGGTCCTTAACTTTATTATCATTGTCTAGTTTGATGGCTAATGTTTCTTGGTCATATGGATTATAATCTATTTTAAACATATGAAAATTTTCAAAATTTAACATATAATTACACAAGTAATAAAAGTAGATAATTTTATCTAATTCCAAACTATAAATAGAATTATTTATGTTACTTCTGATTAGGAATAAAAATTGCCTAGTCGAGCATCATTGGAAACAACACAAAAATAAAATAAAGAAGAAACATAAAGGAAATACTCTAAAAGATAAAAGAAAAATAGAACAAAATGTTGTAATTCTTAAGATTCACCATACCTCTATAATAGGAACAAGCCTCCTTTTTATAGAGATGGGAAAACTAATAAAATAAATGAATAATAATTAAAATAATATTCCTATCTTCTGTTCATAAATTCTGATATAATCTTTATCTAAAATTCAATTTTGAGACTAAAACATCTTGGATGCTAGATGCTAGAGAATTTTTGTTCTTCTTATGCCTACAAGCCATGGTCATAAGCCCTTGTATTTTACCTTCTAATAAAAAATGAAGTAAAAATGCTTTTTTATCGATCTTTTTACTTTTTCATTATTTTTACCTGTAAAATAGAAAAACAAGACCAAGTCGACTATTCTAGCCAAATTCCTTATATAAAATATACCATTTTTACTATGAAAAATATGCAATTTGGCATTTGATCATATACCCCCACACTTAGTCAATGCGTGCCCTCAAGCATTCTTAATCCTTTCCTCTAAATAAAATCCTAAAATCAATTCAATAAATGCAACAAGAATCAAGGAAAATAGCAGTCATTCTCAGCATTTAAGCATATCTAATTCATTAAAATAGCTTAGTAATTCGACATTTATAATAAAATTTAAAGATCTCTGCCAAGCAAAATTCTGCATAGCCATTATACATTATGTTCAAGAAAAACATTTATCACAAGCAAACATATGGTAGAATAATCACAACCTCACAAGCAAAATATTTTGCATAGTTTAAGGGGCATTAGGTTTGATCCACCTAACCCAATTAGCAAAGGTCAATGTGTTTTTATCCCTTTCAAAATGTATTTTTATTAAATTTTAAACGGCTTGAAAAAAGGGTCAAATTCTCCTAAACACTAATGGCTCTGTACACAAGTCACTTAAGGAGTCCAAGTGCTATAACACCTGAACTAGCTAATGTTGGTATTTTCACACATTTGTTTTTTTGCTTTTCTTTTTCTTTTCTTGGTTTTGTATATTTTAGCAAAAGATATCCTAGCGAGAAATAATCAACTACATATATGCTTACAGGCTATTCATGCAAAAATATCCAATTTAAGACATAACATCATCTCGTAAGCTAATTACCTAATATTTCATTAATCATGCCTCAAGCTAAATAATTTATCCAAATTAATCATACCAAAAATGCTAAGTTTGATGGCATATTCCCAATCATCAAGCCATAATGAAAAATTAGTCTAAGGAACTTTGAGAAAAAGAAGATAGATTGTAGAATAACTTACTTGCTAAAAGAGAGTAAAGTGTACAAAATTTTAAAAATCTTGATCAAACATCCAATAGCATCAAAATTTGGTCTACAAAAATAGCTTAGTAGCAAAAAAATAAAACACATACCCCCCCACACTTAAAAAACATTATCCCAATGTGAGATAATTAGGTAGCAACAAAACAGGAAAAATAAAGCGGAGAGTTTAGACATTGCCTGATTTATCATGCTGCTTGTGGGAGACTACTGTTGCATCTTTAGTGAATGATGCAATTCATGAACCCTTGCATCCAATTCATTAAGATGAAGAAAAATTTGATGGATAACTTCCTCCATACTGGCTAAGAGCTTATTAAGTTTGGTATGCATAACTATGAATTCTTGGAGTAATGCTAGTGCATTAGTTTTGGTGGGTTGTGGTTGAGGAGCAGGGACTGGTGGAGGCTCGAGTGCCATCTTCCTTTGTCAAAACACTCTATTTTTCATTAGCACAATCAGACCTGGTGGGAAAAATCCAAAGCCAGGTGCCTACGATTTCTTACACAAAAGTCCATTTTATCCAAACTCAACAAGTCAAGGGGCAAGAGATCAAATGCTATGTGAAGATCAGTAGAGGAGGGATCAAATAACTTTAGCCAAATGGCCAAGCGTGTCACAATGTGTCCCAAAATAAGTCACTTAGATACTGTGATTACTGTCCTAAGTTAGGCTGATACGAAGCATCCAATGTTCATAGGTTTCTGTTCAACTATACACCAAAAGAAGAATAGTTATACTCTTGTAACAATGCCTGATGAATAGTTCCTACAAGAAAAACAATACGCAAGCAGCCTATGAAAATAGATCAGTGAACTGTTAAGCAAATACGCGTCCTTGGCTATAGTAGGGTCATATTTCTTTATCATAGCAGGTGTATATTCCTCCCATGCTACTTCAGTATTAAAATCTTCTAGATATCATAAAATGCATCCATATAATCATCAAACACTTCATCAATAAATCCCAAGTTTAGATTAAACTCATCAATAGAAAATGAAAACTGTTATCCCAACAATTTGAAGCTAATCATATCTGGATTGTCCAAAGTTACAAGTTTGTTTTTATCCAAGATGAAAGTGCTATAGAACTCGTCAATCAATTCATAAAAAATTAGGCAGTTAATTTTGAAAAATTTTTGCCAAATAATTCTTACAATCAACTTAGCACAGCTCAACTTTAGCTTATCAATAACAGGGTAGTAAATAATCTTACCTTGCACAACTCTCAGACTCACTATTTTGTCAAAGCATTTCTTCTCTTTCTTTTCAAATTTCAAATTGCCTTTTAGTTTTGAAAGTAATGGTGGAAAAATACCTTTTAGTTGTTTGAGGCATGCCCACATTATCAAAGTTTCTTTTGGCTATTGTTTTGCCTGAGGTTTAGCTTCTTCATCACCTCCTCACTTGGACTAGCTTTTGTTACTTTTTCATTTTCTTGTTATTCTAGTAGTTTTGTTGCTTCTTCCTCTTAACTTAATTCTCTTTCCTCTTCTTGAGTCTCATTAGAATTGGCTGTCATTGCTTGAATAAGTTGCTCGGTGTATTCGTAAGTTTTATCATTAGTGATTTTTTGTGGTAGCCAAGCTTTTTCCAACTGACAAGCTCTAGGAAGGTTTTGACTAGTATACATCTTGATTCTAGTATGTTGCATGTCAACAATGGGTCTTATTAAAGAAGAAATCACTTACCATTTCTTGGTGGTCAGGATGAGCTGTTTGTCATCCTCCACCATAATCATCTCCTTGCCAGCCTTCCTCTTATTTGCCAAACATCCACCGGTAGCCTTGCATGTATGAACCATGGTCTCTAAATCCCTGATTTAGTAAAATTGGGGAAAGTAATTTTAGAAGAGAGAGGGAAAAATGAGGGGCCTACACTATAAAAAGAAGGGATTAAATATGTATTAAAACCCTTAAATGATAAGTGAAAAGAAAAAATGTTTGATTTAAAGTACAATTATGCTTCCTTCATTAAAATGTAGCATTTTACTCTTTGAACCTTCTGATTTCTTTTTCTGCAACCAAAAATAAAGAAAATTAAATCAAACTCAAGAATCAAAAAGATTGAAAGGTAGAAGATAGTAAAAACCAAAATTAATTAACTTAAAATAGACTATCATCTTATTGGGTACCTTATGGACATAAGATTTAATGAAACATAAAATAGAAAACATAAACTAAAAAGTGTAGTTCTGGTTTGGTAATTCCCAGCTTAACTTCTTGATTCATTCTACTTAGTGAAAAGAAAAAAAGTTTGAGTTAAAGTACAATTATGCTTCCTTCATTAAAACGTAGCATTTTACTCTTTGAAACTTCTGATTTCTTTTTCTGCAACCAAAAACAAAGAAAATTAAATCAAACTCAAGAATCACAAAGATTGAAAGGTAGAAGATAGTAAAAACCAAAATTAATTAACTTAAAATAGACTATCATCTTATTGGATACCTTATGGACATAAGATTTAATGAAACATAAAATAGAAAACATAAACTAAAAAGTGTAGTTCTGGTTTGGTAATTCCCAGCTTGACTTCTTGATTCATTCTACTTATTGATAAGATCACTCAATGTGATTTCATACATCGATTGAGTAGAAAATCCTTCATAGAATTCCTAGAGTCTATGTCCATTTACTTTGGATATTTTTCCTAAATCCAAACTTCTAATTTTGACTACTCCTTGCAAGAAAATTCTTATGATTTTAAATGGACCTAGCTATTTCAAACATAACTTTTCAAGAAACAGTGTCATCTTGGAATTGTATAGTAAAACCTTCTATCCAATTGTTAGCTCCTTCTGCTTCAAATACTTGTCATGAAATTTACGTGCCTTATCCTTGTGTATTTTCTAATTATCGTAGGCATCATTTCTTATTTCTTCCAACTCTTGAATTTGCAACTTTTATGGTTTCTAGCCTCATCAACTTACATGTAGCATTATTTGACCACCTAAAAGTCTCTATGTTCTATCTTCACTAGTAAATGGTAAGTTTTACTATAAACCATTCTGAAAGATGACATCTTAAGAAGGTTCTTTTATGTTATCCTATATGCCCATAGGGCATCGTTAAGTCTAAGGCTCCAGTCTCATATGCTTGGATTGACTATTTTTTCTAGAAGTTACTTGATTTCCCTATTGGTCACCTCTACTAGCCCATTTCCTTGTGGATGATAGGCAGTGGTCATACGTGTCACGTCTTTCTGCTGTGTAACATGCTCTCTAGCATGATTATTAATTTTCTATTAAAAAAAATCAATAATCAGCCTACAAAGGATTCCATACATTTATTATTAAATGCAAACATTTTTTTTAATCTATAAAATCATGCATACGATCCCTCAATTACATTTGATCCATTATTATACTATCATAATTTTAAGCATCATCATATTTAAGTTATTATCATACACACACACATCATTGTTTTACATATATAGGGATCATCATAAATCATTACCAATATAATTAATAATACCATCAAATACCATTAGTCATAATTTTAATTACTGCCAAGTACTTTATTTAGAAGTTGCACGATTATTGCAGAATAGAAGTTCGATGAAAGTCAAACCAAACCATTTACCAATAAGCTTAGTTGAATTATCCAGCTGCTGCCACTGAAGTTCTTGTTCCCCGATTTGCTTATTCTTATGTTTATCAATTGACAAATACTGAGTATAAAACTTAGTGGTGCTAGTATAGCATAAATTTCAAATATCATAATAATCAAACATCACTATATTTCATTTATTTTTATATATAAAAGTAATCATCATATCAATAAATTTCCAAAACATCATGAAATATTTCAAACATAATATCATGTTGTCATTAATTATTATCGTTAATAATCATCTCCAATACTATTCATGATTTTTACCACAATTATTAATTTCTCATGCATATTTACTATATCATCAAAGTCATATTCAAATCAATCTCACCTTGGTACATTATATCATTAAATATCTTGATTAGTTATTTAATCATTATTAAATTTTCATTATCACTAAAACATTTCATATCATCATTTAATATCAACATTATAATAATAACAAAACATGTTATCATCATGTATATATCATCACCATCAAATCAAATGTTATCATTAATATATTAATTCAACAATAAACATGAACATCATGGTATATATGTTTTTTTGTAAACATTAGCAAGATGTACTTATAGATGTATAATTATATACCATTTACTGCATCATCATCATCTATTCATGAATAATGTATTTTTATGAGAATACATTTATGTTATGCATTCTCGCTCATATCTGTCCTTTAAACATTTGGCCATTTCATTTATATGCACATGCACTGAGTCTTTCATATCATAACTTAACTTATGGTTCAACAAACCGAAACCCATTTCTCATTCATTATCTTTCTTTTTTATTTTGTTGTTTTCCATATCATTTTCCTTTTCATTTAATTCTCGTAGGAAATATATCATATTCTCGGTATATCTTATTTAACATTTTTCTTATATTTATTGATTTTTCTCCTTCCTTATTTCTCCATGTCATGCTCTGCCATGATCATGCTTAATGCATAATGTATATGACATGATTAATGACTAATTAATAACATATCATAATTAATTATGTAATGCTATTGCATTACCATACCATCACCCCTTGACGATTAAATGATCTAGGGTATCCAGTTAAACTAGCATAAACTTGGAATGTCCTTCCCTTTGTTTAATTCCTTTGTTGGTACATGAGAATTATCCACAGGATTACCTAATCATAATGCAATGTTCATCTTTAATTAATAATTAATATTTCAAATCAATCATTCATTATTTCACCTTTGTAATTCATATACCACTTTTCAAAAATCATAAGTCATTTATAACAATCTAAACCCATTTACTGAATGTAATCATTAGATAATAAAACCATATTATCATTTATTTTGATAATTTTTTGCTTATATAGTTTATTTTAATAACACCTAATTTATTTAATGCTTCATAGAATATGTTATCCTTTACTATTGTATTTACTATTCACTAAATATCATAGTAATAAAACTCTGTTTATAATTAATCTATTTCTTATATAATCTTTTATCACTTATGATTATATCTTAGTATCAGTTACCAGGCAGATAATTTCATGCTTCTCACCATTTATAAGAACGAGAACATATTACTTCTATATATTTAATAAGCATTTTACTTATTTAATTTTTGAGAAAATCTTAAATCATAATAATATTCACGTTGTTCAAACCAACCAATAACAACATATATAATTATGTCTTTATCTTATTCTTAATTAAATAACATTCTAATATTCTGCTTACCAGTTAATATTTTCTTAACAATTTACTAAATTGCCATCATCTTAATACTAATCATTCAATATAATAACTTAATCAAATTCCAAATATTAATCATGCCTATATTCTACTAAGAATAGTTACTGTCAAATACTAAGTATTAAAGCAGTTAATATCATTAATTATTTAATCAATATTTAAACTTATTAAACTTCTCAGTAATCTTTTTTCATAACTAAATCCTGTTACCCATTTTAATCCAATGATATCTTAAACTCTGTCATTATTATTTCATAAAATTTCTTATTTTAGACTTACAATCTTATTGCTTATTTTTTTTACTTTAGAAACACTATCATTAATACATTCAATAATTAAATTAGTAACTTATTTAAATATTTTGATGTCTTAAATATACTTAATCGTACATCCAATTTGCATAAACATCAGTCTGCTCATCATTTATACACTTACTTTTCAATAACACATCATATATTCTTATCTTACTATTTCATATAATAATAATTTAATCTTATAATTCAAAATATTTCTTATTGTAATATCAATATCTTTATTGTCATCCTTCTTATACTACATGCCTTAACATATTCATTATCCAAGACTTAAATATAATCAATTAGTTTACACTTCACCTTATATACCATATATCTATGTATTCTATACTCCATTGTTATCTTTTATTTTGTCCACCAAATTGAATCATAGCATATCATTCATTTATTAACTCATTAACCTTCTTAATAATATTTATTATTCTTACTTAAAAGATCATTTAAATCCTTAATATATATCTTAAGTAGAACTATTTCATATTACCTCAATTTAATATATCTCTTAGTTAACAACTTAACCTCTTTTATAACTCATATCATATTATCCATTAACTTCTTCATTAAACTACTTGCTATTATTTAATATTAACTTCATTCTTATAATTTAGGATACTTCCAAAACCGTATAACATTTCCTTTTACAACTCATTATTTACTTCATTTTAGTCCATTAATTTGACCCTTAAATATAACCTTTTTATATCATTAATTACTAGACTTATAATTCTTGTTATAATCATTTAATATACTTAATTTAACAACCAAATAAATCCTAAATAACACCATGACCACATGCTCTCATGTTCATACATCATTCACTTAAAAACTTCCTCTTTATATCAAATTTTACAAGCATACCATATATCATTTAATAAATCATCTTAAGACTTCAATTTTTTACTTAAATTCTTATGTTATTTTAATTAACCAACTTAATAGAAACTACTTTCCATATGTAAAAACCATTTGCTTTCTCAATTAAATAAAATCATCTCATCTTAGTTTAGATCATATTAAAACTTACGTTCTTTGACTTTTCTTTTATAATAACCTTATGATTTTGTTAAAATCTTTTAATTATGTCTAAATCTTGCCTTCTTTTAGGATTCTTATTTCAAAAGTTTTAGCCAAAACAAAAACACCATCACATACACACCTACACAACATCAAACTACTTTATTTCACTCCTTTTTACATCAACAATCATCTAAGCTTCAAATCAAAAACCAAAAATCACCAAATACACTAAATACTATTTGGTCAAGACTTGAATCCCATCAAAAAGTCATAAATCTTTTCAATCTATCACTAGTTAATACTTACTCTTACTCACCTCTACGAACCCAAAAGAAAAACAAACTAAAATATGATCCTCTCCTTGATCTAGCCCCAATCTTCACTACTTAACTTATTTTTAACTTGTAAAGCTTGGATTCACTCTACCATACTCATGCATGTACATCAAAGACGCTAGATCAAACAAGAAATAAGGTTAGACATCAACATGGTTTTAGTTTCCTTTAGAAAAACACATAGATTTAATGATTTTCAACTTACTCTTGAAGATCTTACAAGAACAGTTTCAGTCACTTCTTCCAAAGATGAAAAGAAGAAAGATCTTTGGCCAAACTTGTATAATATAGCAAGATCTAGCTTGAAAATTAAAGACCAAAGCTAAAAAAAGAAGAATAAGATGTAACTTTTGGCTTCCTTCAAAAGAACACTTTGGCTTCTTTGTAAAGTAAGGAAAAATGAAGATGTTTTGACTTGAACTTAAACCAAATGTATGGATCTTATATTTCTCATGAAGTTTTAAAGCAAAAATGAAGATTGAATGAAGAATATCTTGGCTTCCTTGAAGAAGAAAAGAAAAGTGTAAGAATAAAGAGAGAAAAGTGAAGAAAGAAGAGAGAAAAAGTGTATAATTTCAGTCACTTAGATATAGGATAAGAAATGAGTGATTTATTTTATTAAAGAGAAAATTCGTAAAGGATAAGGTGATAAAACCATAGGGCATACTCCAAATACACTTAATTACACTCAAATCCAACCTTGTACATATATATACGTATAATTGCAAGTATAAATTTCTAATTCCACCAATCGACCTTTATTTTCATGTATTTTAATACTCTATACATACCCCAATACACCTTATTTTATAATAAACATCCTCCATCTTTTTTCACTATCTAAAAAATACCAATATTATATTCTCTCTCTCCATCCACTAATACAACTTCCAAACCTACTAACACAATTTCCAATCCCACTTCTAATTTAATATACTAATTCAAATCTACTTTAACTTATTTTATTTTCAATCATATATTCATATATTTATCTATTTACATAACATTAATCTATTTATCACTTATTTATGACATCATCTTACCACTTAATGACATCATTAATAAAAATTTTAATTATACTTTTCTAATATTTTCATATTATAATATACTTTTAATAATACATTATTAATACATAATTACTCATTCTCTAATACATTAAAATCATAATTATTCTTATACACCTCATGCTTACATCATCATTGCTCAATTATGATATCATAAATAATTCCAAATCTTATTTAACTATCTTTTCATATTAGTTAACTTAAGTTAAAACAATCATGTTAGATAAAATTAATTAATCGTATCAAGTGTCTTAATATCAAAATCGTCAATTAATCATAGTTTAGTGGTGCTGTTTAGTGGTTTCGTCAAAATTTCTCATTTCAACTATAAGGCATGAAACTCTTATCATATTATATACTTTCCATCATTAGCATAATTTCATATCAATATCACACTTATAACATATAAATCAATTCATGGATGCAAAGTGGGTGCTCGATTTAAAATGTGACAATACGATGAAAAACTTTATATCTTTGAAACAAGGTAGCAATCTCTTGATTGCAAAAATACGTTCCTCTATTGCTGATAATTGCCTTTGGGACTCTGAACTTGTTGAACACATTAGTTTTGATAAAGCTAACAATATTTTTGGCATCAGTAGTTTTTGTAGCCTTAGCCTTTATCTATTTTGTTACATAATTAACCAATACCAACACATAAACATTACTAAACAAAGGTAGGAATGGTCCCATAAAATCCATGTCCTAGATATCAAAAACTTCACATACCAAAATACCTTAAGGCATCTCATTTCTTCTCCTTAGTCCTCTTGCTTTCTGATAATTCTCATAATGTTTACAAAATAAATGCACATCATGGTGGATTGTTGGCCAATACAAACCACTTTCTAACACCTTCATCGCTATCTTTTATAGACGAAAATGTCCATTGCAAACATACGTATGGCAAAACTAAAGAACATAATTAAATTTAGTTTCAAGAATGTATCTTTGAATAACCTAATTAGCATAGTGCTTCCAAAGGTATGGTTCATCCCATATGAAATACCTAACATTGTTCTTGATTCGATCCTTTTCGTTCCTTGATAGCTCCTCTTGAAAATTCTTGGTAATAATGAAATTAATGATGTCAGTATACCAAGGGAAATTTTTAAGAGCATATAATGCAAACTTGTTAGGAAATTCATCATAATGCTTACGTGGGTCCAAATTTGACAGTCTGCTCAAATGATTTGAATTAATCATAGTTTAGCTTCCTTCTTCTTCAGTAAGTACCTAAGAGCAACATGATCTGAAAATATAATCACTTTAGTACCAAGAAAATAAGAGTGAAATTTATCCAATGCAAAAACTACAACATATAATTCTTTTTCAGTTGTTGAATAATTACATTTAGCACTATCTAGCATCCTTGACGCATAGCTTATTATATAAGGATCTCTTCCAATTCTCTGGTCGAGTACAGCTCCTACCATATAATTACTTGCATCATACATAATTTTGAATGATAGTTTCTAGTTTAGCAGTTGCATTAGAGGGTCAAAATTAACATCTCCTTCAATTAGTTAAATACCTTCTTACATGAATTATTGAAAATAAATTTGACATCTTTTTACAAGAGCTTGTAAAGCAGTTGAGCAATCTTCAAAAAAACTTTCATGAACCTCATGTAAAAACCTACATGACCAAGGAAAGATCAAACTCCCCGCATACTTGTGGGTAAGGTAACGATTTAATAATATCTATTTTTGCTTTGTCTACCTTGATACCTTTCCTTGAAACAACATGGATTAAAATTAGTCCTTGATCTACCATAAAATGACATTTATCATAATTAAGAACCATGTTCTTTTGAATACAACATTGTAATACCTTAGCCAAATTATTGAGACATTCATAAAATGAATTACCATAAATAGTGAAATTATCCATAAATACCTCAATGATATTCTCAATAAAATCAAAAAAAATACTTATCATGTAACACTGAAATGTTTTTGGTGCATTACCAAGTCTGAATGATATACAATTAAAAGCAAAAGTTCCAAATGGACATGTAAAGGTCATTTTCTTTTGGTCCTTGGGTGCAACTAGGATTTAATAAAATCCTATGTATCCATCCAAATAGCAATAATGTGTATGACCTCTTAAGGGTTCAAAAATTTGGTCAATAAACGGAAGTGGGAAATGGTCTTTTTATGGAATTTAATTTTTGATAATCGATACAAACCCTCCATCTACTTTGAACATGAGTGGGTACCAGACTCACCCTATATCTTAGAAATTGGGTAGATCATCCCTGCATCTTGTAAACATAGGATCTCTTTTTTCATGACATCCATCATGATTGGGTTTAATCTGTGTTGAGCTTCTTTTACTAATTTTTGGTCAGGCTCAAGTAATATATGATGCATACAAGTTGAGAGGTTGATCCCTTTAAAATTGGCTATTGTCCATCTGATTGCATCTTTAAATTTTTTTAACACTCCTACCAGCACATTCTCTTCAGCCTCGCTCAGCTTGTTAGAAATAATGACCAATAGTGTTTGCTTTTTCCTAAAAATGCATATTTCAAATGGTTGGGTAACGATTTCAATTCCAAATTGAGTGCCTATAAAATTGAATGAGAAAGCTTAGCATGAGAGCTGTTCAGTTTCAAACTTGGTTCAATTTTTGGCTCCTTGTCCAAATCATTGATAGCCTACAATAATGTATCATTCAATACAAATGAATTTTTATGACATTTAAAATTATTCAATGCCAAACACAACTCATCTTTTTCATTAATCTTAAAAATTTGTTGGACAAGTGGCTCAATCACATCTATTGCAAAAACATTAAAAACGTTAAGAGGATATTTCATTACATCATACATGTTGAACTTAATAACCTCTCCATCAAACTTCATTATCAACGTTCCTTCATGAACATTAATTTTGGTTTTGATAATTATTAAAAAGGGTCTTCCTAATAGAAGATCAGACGATCTCAAAGACGTCTTGCAGTCCATCTGTATGATATAAAAATCTAAATGAAAAATAAGCTCATTAACTTGTACTAAAATGTCTTCTAGGACTCCGATGAGATAAATCATCGACCTGTCTACCAATTGTATCACAACTCTAGTCTCCTTTAAAGATCTTACATTCAAAGATTCATAAACATGTGAAGGCATAATATTTATTGACGTGCCCAAATCATACATAGCATTTTTTACGCTTATGTCTCCGATTTTAATGGAGATCATAAATGCACCATTGTCTTTACATTTAAATAGCATTTTTCTTTGAATGATAGCTGATATACTTTAATTGACACTTACTTTTTAAAGCCCAATTAATTTCCATTTATTTATTCATAAATCCTTAAGAAATTCTACGTACGTGGACACTTGCTTAATTGCATCAAGCAAAGGAATATTAACTTAGAATTTTTGAAAGGTCTTTAGAATTTTCTTTTGAACCCTTTCTTTTTTCATTTTTTCCAATTTCTTAAGGAAACGGTATCAAATTACTATTGGCTTCTCCTGAATTGATTTTTCACTTGCTTCAATTTTTTTCAATCCAGAATTTTTGGTCTCCAATTCCTTTTCTTCATTAGGTTTCAATTTTTTAATGGGATTTTTTGGTAGAATTTTGCCACTTCTAAGGGTCACTGTACACACATTCTCTTTTAGATTTACTATTGCTTACGATAAAAGCTTACCTCTCGATTTCAATCTGCCTACTGATGTTATGATTTGAGAAACTTGATTTTCTAAATTTTTAAATCTGGTTTTGGCAATCTACTAAAATTTCTGAGTGTTAGTTACCAAAATCTTAACCATATCCTCTAAAGACATACCTAATGATTTCTATTGATTGGTATGCTGTTGGAAATTGGATTGACGGTTTCTGTATTGTAGATTCAGGTGATCATGCCAACTTGGATTATATATTTTGGAAAATGGTTCATACTTTTATTGAGACGGACCTAGGAATCCTTCAATTATGTTAGCATGTTCCTCATCTTCTTCCTGAATCAATGGGCATATGTCTGTAGGATGATCATTTTGTGTACATATCCTACATGCCCTTGTTGGCTTAAAATTTGCAACCAAATCCTACATCATAGTAGTAAGCTAAGATATTTATGACTCAAGGTTTAAAGTACTTACTTCATGAACTCTTCTTGGTAGGTCTTGCTCAGTGGAAAATGACTGAGTATTAGCTACCATAATCGTTATTAAATCACGTGTATCCTATAGCATTTTATTCATAATCATGCTACCGCTTACTGCATCCATCATTTTTCTCTCAATTGGTAGTAGTCCTTCATAGAAATTTTAGATTAGGTTCTACTAGGTAATCTTGTATTAGGGACATGAGGCACATAACCTTTTGAAGAACTCATAATACTCATGAAGGCTCTCAATATCCTTCTATTTTATTGTACAAATATCCCTTTGGATTTGGACAATTCACTGTACAAGAAAAAATTTGTCCATAAATTGTTATGTCATCTCATTCCAAGTGGTGATGGTTTCAAATGGCAAGTAATACAACTAGTCTTTTATTGCATCTGTAAGAGAAAAAGGACATGCCCTTAATTTAATTTGCTCTAAAGTTACACCTTGTGGTTTCATGCCATTATACACTACATAAAATTCTTTTAAATGCTTGTAAGGATCTTCATTTTCTAAGCCTTTAAAAGTGGGTAACAATTATATAAGTCTCGATTTTAGTTCCAATAGAACTGTCAAGTCTCATAAGTGATACATAATAGAGTTTGGTCTATTGGCGCGATAGCCATTTATTGTAGAGTTTGCTAATTAACAACCATGACTATTTTAATGTTATCTGTGTTATTCTCGCTAGCTGTTTCCTTGAAAGTACTCGAACTCTCCGATACAAAGGCCAATTTTCTAATTTTCACCTCTTTCCTCAACCTTTTCATAATCTTCTTGATTTTTATATCAAAGGTCAAGTTATCTATAAAAGATTGAGTCATAAACAAAGAATCAAATAACATTAGTTGGTCATCCTTGGCAATGGTACCAAAATTTAATCGAATATTAAATCTATCAAATTAATTCCTACTTCCCAAATGTACAAATATAACAATTTTTACATTAGTGGAAGAAGAGTTGATCTAAGGATCAAATAATCCTTCAATTCTTTATGATGGAAAAATAATAAGAAAAGTGGATTTTAGAAATTGGAGAAAAATAAAATAAAAAATAAAATTTAATTTTGGAGAAAATCAATGCGAAGAACTTCTTAACAAAAAGCTATGAAATATTCATAATGAAATCATGATCATCAATTCAAATATAGTTCAAAGGTAAATTCGCTAAGCTAGTTCTAAAATGCTGAATAAAAGCTTCACATGGACCAATTCTTTCTTAAGATTAAAATGACCAAGAAGTAGCTCTACAATCACCTTTAGCCTCTGGATAGATACGGTGGAAATAGATTTGCATATAGTCTTCCAGAATCCATATAAAGAATTAGAAGAACCTGACTCAAGTTAACGTTTAAGAACATGCTTCTCCATGTTCAAATTAGATTACTAAAACTCATAAAGAAATTTAAACATCTTTTAGTTTGCTTAACATTTTGATCGCTACTCTAGCAAGTCAAGTTACAATTCCAAATCAAATAGCTTACATGGCATTATACCATTATTGAACTTATGTAATGAGCTCTCTTTACACATTTCCAAAAATGGTAATGGTTTTATGATTTATCAAATTAAAGTGAATAGTGAAATTCCATTAAAATTAAATTTATTTTGATCTCATATGATTCTTAATGAATTATTTATGTTGCTTCCGATTAGGAATAGAAATTGGTTAGCAGAGCATCATTAGCAATAACATAAAAATAAAACGAAGAATAAAGATAAAGGAAATGCTCAAATAGATGAAAGAAAAATAGAATAAAATATTGTAATTCCTAAGCTTCACCACACCCCTATAATAAGAACAAGTGTCCTATTTACATAAATGGGAAAACTAATAAAATAAATGAAAAATAATTAAGATAATATTCCTATCTTCTGTTCATAAATTTTGAGATAATCTCTATCTGAAATTCAATTTTCAAACTAAAATAGCCTGGTTGCCAGATGCTAGAGGTTTTTGTTCTTCTTGCGCTCACAAGCCATGGTCATGAGCCCTTGTATTTTACCTTCTAATCAAAATGAGGTAAAAATGTCTTTTTATCTATCTTTTTACTTTTTTTTACTATTTTTACCTGTAAATACAAAAACAAGATCAAGTTAACTATTCTAACCAAATTTCCTACATCAAATATACCATTTTTACTATGAAAAACATACAATTTGGCATAGCTTCAGCTCATTTAGAGAAATAGTCTGTTGTAACCAAAATGTAAAGATGACCATCAGAGCTTTTTAGCAAAGGTCCTACCACATCAAGTCCCCAAGCATAAGAAGGCTAAGATGCAATAGTTGAATTAATTGTTTTTGGAGGTTGGTGTATTACATTTGTATGAAATTGACACTCTTGACATCTTTTAGCATATTCCATGCAATCTTTCACCATTATAGGCCAATAATACCTAATTATTTTAATTTGGAAGTGAAGCTTTAGACCAGCTTGATGAGCCCTATATAACCTTAACAGCTTCATTTTTCTCAAGGCAATGCAAGAGGATGCCATCAAAGGAATACCTATTTAGAGTTCCCTTATAGTAAATGAATCTTAACACTTGCCTCTTAACTTCAGTTTTATAGCGTACGTTTTTATGCAACTTTCCATGCTCTAAATAATCAATAAGTAGTTGTCACAAATCTTCTGCATCAGTCCCATATACAGAAATATGATTCACCTTCATTTTCCAGTTGAAGTGATGATGGCACAATCTATCTTTCATGTACATGAACTTCAACTGCACCATTTGGTAATGATAATATTGATGCTAAGTCTGATCATCCCTGAAATGATAGTAATTTTAATCACTACTTCACTGCAAGCATACAGATTATTGTAGTAAGATATCGATCCCACGAGGATTTATTATCTATCCACCACTACTTGAATTTCCAGTCTGTTTAAGCAGCAATAATGGTTTGGTATTTGGAAGTAACTATTCACAAATGTAAGTAAGTAATGAGGTAAGATGAGCTTAGAGATAAGAAGGTGAAACAATGGTAAGAAATATAGGATTTGAGATCTTCATCTCCAAGTTAGGATGCCAGTCATGTGCTTATTACTACCTAAGATATCCTACAGCATTGATAGCCCTCTCTCAAGGTGAAACAAATTAAACTTTTGACTAATCTCAAATCCACTTAGTCACTGTCATGGTTCTTTAATTAGGGAAGCTAATAATCAATCATACATGAATTAGGAACATATAGATCTCTCATACACATCTACCTAACCAGAATGAATAAGCATTCCATAATCCAACTCTCATTACAATTACAGAGCATAAGAAATTGTTTAGAAAACTAAACTTTAGAATTGAACATCTCTTAATGAACAAGCATTCTAAAATCCAACTCTTATTGCAATTGTAAAGTAGAGATTTTGTTTCTAAAGTCACTCTGTAAAATTAAACATTCATAGTAATATTCAGATAAGCCCAATGTTATCCCAACAATGGATTTCAGAAATCAAATGCTACTCAAAGTACTTAGCCACTCATGGCTATGAGAAATACAAGAAGAAATGAAGAACAAAGAAACACTATACAAAACTTTACCCTAAGGACTAGACTGCTACTTTCTGCGGATGGTGTCTCTCTTCAACCCTAGATGCCATCCTCCTTTTATGCTTTGAATGGGGTTCCTCTAGCTTTAACTTCAATTTGTTTGTATTCTTGCCCATCTTGTTGATTTCTTTGCCCATGAGGTCTCTAATAAGGCTTTTTATTTTTTCCCCCCATGGATCCCATTTTCCCACTCAATCTTCTGTAGATTTCATGCTTTTAATGACTCATAATTAAGAAGTCATGATCGTGACTTTGCAAGTCACGATCATGACTTGCTTGTTTGATGGTGCTCAGGCTTTCTTCCTTCTGTCACAATTGTGACTTTGAAAGTCATGATTGTGACTTGACTTGGCTCCTTTTTCCTTTTGGCATATCTTCTGTCATGATCGTGACTTACTCCTTTAAGTTCCAAAATGCTTCATTTCTTCTTTGTTACTTTTCTAACACTACACACTCAACAAACTCATTAAATTCTACTAAATCAAAGTAAAAACGTAATAAAATGAACATCAAATGCTAACTACAAGCAACTAAACAAGTATGCAAATTGATATACATCAACATCCCCACACTAAATCTTTGCTTGTCCTTAACCAAAATAAAAGAAATAAAACTTACAAAACAATAAAATTATGATATACTTATGATATGGCAATTTGCATTTGTTAGTTTGGACATCCTTAACTAGTAATCACTCCTTTTTATGTAACTTTGTCATAAAATTAGCAAATCATTAGGGGTTGAAAAACTAAAAATGTTTAACTTAGATAATCAAGCTCAATCATTCACACAATTGCACTATCAAACACAATACAACTCCTCATCTTTTATTTAGACATGAACTGTGAGTAATTCAATTTTACTTTAAACTTGCTTTGATTTGAGGATCATAAGGTTTTATTCTTTTCTCTTTTTTTTTGCTTGATTTTCAATTTGACTCTTATTTGAGAGGTAGATTTTTTAGCTCGAGTATCCTACACTTTTGGTAATGATCCCCAGCTACTTAACATTCTACCTACGCTGGAATGGCTACTAGAGCTGCTCATATCACTAGGGCCAGTTTTGGGCACCTTTAGCGGTAGCGGAACAGTTAGCCTTTTTGCCCTTTTTGGCTTTATTATTCTTTTATTTTTTTAGTCATTTCCTCATTATTTTATATTTTGAACTTACACACATCTCATAACTCAACAGTTTCCAACAAGTTATACTCTATTTTATAGTGCAGTTATAGAAGGATTAAGCTTATTATCTAGGCTAAACATTTATACCTTTTACAATATCTACTAATTTTATAAGTTTATGAGAAAGTTTTCAAAATCAATGTGATTATGAGTTATTTATGTCCATCTTCCAAATACGCATACCTTATATAAGTAATCTTATTTTCTCAAAACACACACATTCACTCATAAAGACATATAAAGTAAAACAAACAGTCATGATAAAAAAAATATAAGCAAAACAAGGCACGCAAAGCAAATGTCCTCATCCCCACACTTAGAGAAGACATTGTCCTCAATGTGAAGGTACGTAGCGCAATGCAAACATAAGAAAATACATAAAAGATAGAAATGAAAACACATAAATTGCAAAGAGAGTGTTGGAATTTTAGTTTCTTGGGGGTGGAGGTGAATTTGGTGGCGAAGGAGTTGGAGAAGGCATATTGATGCTAGAGAGCTCAAAGAATCTCAATATTTTTCTTCACTGATAGCACTGTTCTCTACGTATTTCTATGACTATAGCTTCCACTCTAGTAAGGAGGGCAGCGTTCTTTACACTGTCCTGTTCAATCCACAACGGCAGCTCCGCTATTGTGTTATCTGATGTAGCTCCTACTGCTTGTGGGTGATGCTCCTGCTCCTCATGGTGTTGTTACTCCTGTGTCTATTCCTCCTCCTCAGTAGCGTATTCCTCTTCCTCCTCATCCTCATTATCAGATTCTATATCAAGGTGCCTATGCTTAATGCCATCTCGGTCACCGTAGGCTTTGAACTGTATGCCGCACTTGGTGGTGAGCCCTACATCCTGTAAATACTTGGCAAAAAATCTCTCTGATGGCAATTGGGTTAAGTCAGACATCTCAATGTCAAAATAATTAGCAATAGCACTAATCATATGTCCTAATCCTCGCTTTCTACTATTCGGTCTCGCCATCCATTGGAACTCTTTCATAAGGTGAAAGATAATGCAATAGGGTTGGTCATTTAGCATGCACCACATGGGAAAGAGTTTCTGAATAGATCCTTTATTGTTTTCTATCTTAGCAAAGATAGAGACAACCATATACTTATGTAGCAAAATAAGGATAAGATCCTTGATGAGAAGGTTAGGATCATTGTAGGCATTATAGGGTATTTAGCCTCCTGTGATTTCATTCCAGAAGCCCTTGGAGCTAAAGTTAGCATGTGAAGAGGTTAGCCCTGATTGAGGGAGGTATAAGACGTCCTCAATCATTTGATATATCAACTCCATGTTTTTCCCTCTAAGCCTAAATTTAATTCTTCCTAGCCTATTATCCACTAGCTCACAGTCCTGTAGAACTCATGAGTGAGTTCCTTGCAAATAGGGTGCTCATCAATAATAAAATTGCCTCATCCCAACTTAGAAGTGAATGCTTTCAAAGGGGTTAGAGCCTCAAGCTGCTCCATTAAGTTCTAATTAAAATAACGAGGGAGGATGAGTTGTTTCTTACAGATTTGCTTGTATTTCCTACCTTCTTCTGGTGAGCGGATTGGAAATGGGGCTCCGTATTTCTCTCTAAGGTCTGGGTGTGAATGTGAGGATGCGGGAGCTTTACCCTTGTCTTATGGGCATTTAGCAATGTGCTTAACTCTTTGAGACATCCTGTAAATAAAACTAAATTAGTTTTAATCAAAGGAAGGAGCAGTATAATAAGTTAGAGTACAAGTTAGGCTAGTGACTTTAGAAGTCTGCTGCCCCCCCTTTTATCATTCTTGCAACCAGCAGCAAAACTCATAATCAAAAGGCAAAATCACAATCTAGACGATGACTAACATAAAACAAGAATGCCTAAATTAAACTCAATACATCACAATTGCATGCCACAATCAAAACCTAGATTTTCAAAATCCAGCATTCAAGAATAAGAGAGAGAGAGAGAGAGAGAAGAGGCACTTATTTGTGAATGGATGATGATTGAGGGCAAAGATGCAGAAAAACCAAGTAATCTAATGTCAAAATGACAAGAAATTGATAGAAATTGAGTTTGGGAAGAAGGGAGAGCGTTTGGGATTCTTGGCAAGTGAGGAGTTATGGTTTGGAAGGAAACTCCCTCTTTTATACTAAATAAAATTATTTTTTATGTGTTGGATGCAAATCCACAAGCAAAACCCTATTTTTGGGTCCGATCTACCTAGATCGGGGTCGGATCTAGGGTTTTTGCTTGAAAATCTTTGATTTTCTTTCGGTTTTTCAAACTATGTGCACCACACATGACTCTATGTATTCCACACACAGCCTATGTATGGCGTACATAGATCTATGTGATGTGCACATAGATCATGGTTTTCACAGAAAACACCATTTTTTGCCCGATCCATTTTGGATCTGAATTTTCCAATGACTCCAGTAGCTTCTCCATGCACTTAGGGTTTTGGAGCTGTCAAAAATTGCTCAGATCTAATTGATTTTAGCCTTGAAATTAATGATTTTATTTAATTGCCTAATTAAATGTTTGAGCTGCAAAGCGGAGGCCGATTCGAGGTCAAAATGAGGTACTGTCTTCATTAAACATGCTTATTTTGGTCTGTATTTTGATTATGTACTGATAGATTTGATTTTCTTGTAGATCAACCAACTATGTGAGCCATATATCATGCTATATGCGCCACACACAGTCTATGTGTGGTGCACATAGCCTGATACGTGGCATGTATAGTTTGCGTTTTTCTAGAAAAACCATATTTCGGACCATATTTCATTGTATTTTTGACGTATCAAGTGGTATTTGATGCTTTAAAGTGGCTCAAGTATACTGGATTTATCATAAAATAATTTCATTTAATTAATTTTGGCCTCAAAATTAATTTTTATGATAAAATGTAATTTTTAATCGTATAAATGCAGTTTTTGAAAGGATTTGAATTAATTGGTCGAGTGGCTATCTCCAATAATTTTTGTGTGATATTAGTCCTCCTAATTAATTTTCCATGATCAAATAAAAATAATTTTGCTTAAAATTATTTTTATAAAAATGAATTTTCACGATCCGGCTTGTATAAATTCATGTAATTATTGCCTAATAATTAATGGATTTTGACTCTTGGTTCATGCTTTTCACATGGCATTGGACTAGTCAAATAAATCCTAAATTCATTTGCTATTAATGAATTTATTTGTGTTTATTTTGCATAATTTGTATCATGCATTTTCAGCTCGTGCCATCTGAGATGAATAGTACCAAAATTATGTATGCATGGAGAATTTGTAATAGGGTAGAATTATTTAATTCGGTCTGTAATAATTCCCCCTATCTCATGTGTATCCCCTAATTTCCTCGATTCCCTTTCATTGGCCATTAAATTTTTATTCGTGTATTTGCCTAAATATACATGTCATCATGTCACATGCCATGTCACATGACACAATCACACACTATTATGCATGCTATGCATATACCATGCCATAACATAATGTATTTCGTATTCATATATGTATAAATATGCTAATACGCAATTACACCAAATACACAATCCAATACGTGTAATCTATATGCCTTGCCATGCATATATATGCCATATCACATGTCATTATGCCATGATGCCATGTCACATCGTATGCCATAACGCATGTCGTACCATATGCCACGATATATACCATGTTGAATACACATTCACATACGTATCCACAATGTCATGTCACGCATATGCCATGTCATACATCATTTTACATGCCATGCATACGGTATGTCATCCACTATGCCATGTCATACATCATATCCACATGTCATGCATATGATATGTCATTCATTTCATATACCATGCATATGGTATGTCATCCATGTGACATGCTATGTCACATGTCATGCATATGATATGTCATCTACTATGCCATGTCATGCATACACCATGCCACATATCATCTCACATGCCATGCATTTGGTATGTCATACATATAGTATGTCATGCATATGCTATGTATTACATCATTACATATATCATGCATATGATATGTCATACATCATTTCACGTGCCATGCATACGGTATGTCATTCATTATGCCATGTCATTCATATGCCATGACATGCATCTCTTCATTTATCATGCATTTGATATGCCATTCTTCCCACGTATCACGCATATGCCATGCATACACCACACATATACCAAATGCCAAAACAATCCAAACACGCTAATGCATTATGCTATACATGCTATTTGCCATGTTATTTGCTTATATACATGCTAGGTTGCCATATTATGTATATGATATGTCATTCATGCTCACATGCCATGCATGTGCCATGTTATTTTATCACTATTTTGTATGCCATGCATATGCCATGCCATCCAAATGTCATATGTTGGTTTGTGTAGTTAATAAGCGGCGGAAGAAATTTAAATTTTTTATTTTAAAACATCAAACCAAAAGATGATATTTGCATTAAAACACAGAGAAAATAGTTTAGAGATTTGAAGCGACAGTTTGATAGTAACTCTTACATTCAATGCAGATGTCCTTCGTTCTTGATCTCTATTGGGTTTATGGTTGTAGCAAACCAAAAACCACCAAAATAGGCAGCCTCCAATAGTATCCACATGAAATAAGGATGTTCCAAGCAAGCAACCATTTGCTTCTATCTTCTTTCCTGTGAACTAGCAAAGAAAAGGAAGAAATCTTATGGAATTT
>CANYBF011265682.1:0-11952 GCA_948192965.1 Dalechampia spathulata | reverse complement strand
CACAACACATTTCCATCATTTGAAGTGCTCGCCACATTCCCTTGAGAATTAGAATTCTTTAAACTCCAACAATCCTTCTTCAAGTGACCCTTTTTACTACAGTGGTAACATTTAAAATTCTTCTTACTCCTTGATTTTGACTTGCCATGATTGTGACTCCCACTTGGGCCATGTTCTGTTGATCTCCCACTTATCACCGTTAAAGCCTCCACTTGTTGTGAACCTGCTTGTTTATCCTCCTTGTTCTTTTGTCGATTTTCTTCTTCGAGAATTGCTGCTGCTATATCATCAAAGACCAGAGAATCGAAAAGAATATTATTTATTAAGTTGATGATGAGCTAATCATACGAATCTAGTAGACTTTGGAGTAGAAGTTTTGCACATTCTTGAAACTCTATTTTATAGCCCAAAGATGTAAGCTGAGAAAATAGAGTATTCAGAACATTAAGATGCTCTGTCACTGAAGTAGATTCTACCATTCTCAGGGTGTACAGTTTCCTCTTAAGGAAAATTTTATTGTGCAACGATTTCGTCTCGTATAATCTGATCAAATGATCCCAAATCTCCTTTGCCGTTTTCTTTTCTTCTATACTGGATAAGATCCCATCTGCAAGTGCCAGATGTAGATTTGCTATAGCGTTCCCATCCATCTCGTTCCATTTAGTATCATCTGTGTAATCCTGTGGCCTTTCACTGATCGCTGCCAAACAACCATCTTTCCTCAAGATAGCCTTTATCTTCAGTTTCCACAGTGAGAAATTTCTCCCGTTGAACTTCTCGATCTCAAATTTTACCGTCATTGCTTTTATCACTATTCTACTGCCTGCGATATAATCTAACTTATTTTCTGATGTGTAGGATCCAATTTAATGGCAACCACAGAGCATATGATAAGTAAGTATATACGCGCAAAACAGTATCGTGAACAGTATTTGCTACAGCACCCTGCTACAGTGCTTCTGCTATAGTGTCCGCTACAGTATTCTGCTACAGTACCGCTACAGTATGAACAGTACCTTGACCAAATCTGTGTGCTACAGTAACTGCTACAGTAATGAACAGTGAAGTGGTCAAAATGCTACAGTACCGTCATCTTTTAATAAAAAATTTACTATTTGACACTGTTCACTAATTCGCCTTTTTACGTCCGTTTTTCAAACGGATCGCACCGAAAAATTCTTCATAATTTTTCCTTCTTTTTGGCGTGCTCCTTTTCAAAAAATTCCTCCAACAAGAACCAAAGCTCTGATACCACTTGTTGTAAAATACGGACTGGATAAAGCAGGATCGCAACTAAAATTTGAGAAAATAAAAGATTGAACACACAGATTTACGTGGAAAACCCCTAAATAAATTAGGATAAAAATCACGGAAAAAGGATCGAAGAATTTTATTAAAGAAATAAATAATAGGAGTTACAAAATACCCTCTATTATTTTTTCTTTCTTCTCTCTATTTTTTTCTCTAGATTTTGGATCTCTGTGGGATCTAGGATGCATTTGCCTTACTATCTCTTGGCTATTTATAAGCAGGAGATTTGCACGTACGCCCACAATTTCTAACTTCTTTTTTTTATAGGTAAATAAATTCGGCACTTCCTTCATCAATTGCGGCTGCCCAACTCTTTTATTAAAAATTGGTAGCACCCACCACTTTACAGCTCACAGATATTTAATAAAGTTATTTTATTCAAAATTTATTACTGATTTATAAAGATTTCTTAAAGAATATGATGGTTTATGTTATTAAATAAGCAAATAATATTATTTTTAATAATAATTTTTTTTTAGTTTCGTATTTAGATATGAGATTTAATTCATTCTAATTCTCATCATTATACTTAATTTTTAATGGAATTATTTCTTTTATCAAAAATAAATAGAGAAAATTTAGAATTAATTTTGACTTTGAATCAACTCACTAAACAATACGAAATCAAACTAAATTGGTTCAAATATATGTATATAATTTTTAGCAAATTAAAATCAAATAAAAAAAAATATGAAATCAGTTAATCGAATGATCGATTTGAAATCAGTACAATAGTAAACCAATCTTGAAGCAAATTGACAAAGCAATCACTTGTTGAAGACCCAAAACCAAAAGTTTTCAAGGTTATTAATTAACCATTCAATTAACAAATAGTCTTCACAATTACACAAATTTGCTTGAAACTCCTTCCAAAGGATTGCCTTTTTTTGCAAAATTATCAAAAATGTTTTAATTTTTTAATATATAAAAATAATAAAATTTTAAAAATATTTATCAAAAAATGATTTTTCAAGACCAAACAAAAAGATTTGATCAAATATAATCAGTGAAAATATGAAAAATTTAAGAAACTACTATTTGAAATCATTTGATCAAATATAATCATTTGATAACTTCATAAATCTATTTAAATTAAATTTTTTATTTGAAATCTCGAATTTCAAATTTAATAATAATAATAATAATAATAATAATAATAATAATAATAATAATAAATTTAGATATAATGAATATTAACTTCTTAGTATTATAACATATCACAATATATATGTCATTTCAAATCTAAATTTAGTAAAATATAGAATTCATTCGAGTTTTAATTAAAATTAAAATCTAAATTTATTTATAATGTATAACCAAATAATGAATTTGATTTCAAATCTTAATGGACTCTGAAATTAATAAAATTATCCATTAATTAAAAAAACACAAAACGTCATCCTATTTTCTTGGAAAAGTAACTTTTGAACACTTTAAAACAAATTTGAAAAAACATAAGTAGCTGTCTTAAATGACAAAGTGGGTTTGATTCCATGGGTTTTGGATTATGGGCTCAGAGAAAAGGCCCATTTCTATCATTTTGTGGGCCCGCCTCTTCGCCACTCTTTTTTTTTTTTGCCAGAAATCATATTAATTTTTTTCTATTGTTAATCAAAAAATATCTTTTAAAAAAATTAGGATTAAAACGATAAAAAATATTTTACCATTTAATATTTGATTTTTTAAAAATACAACTTTATTTGATATTAGAAAAGAGTCCAGTGATCTCTTTTTTAAAAAATAAAATGAAAAAAATAAATAATTAATGGAATTATTAAATTATTAACAAATTGAACTAATTCATCTTTATCATCTATTAATTTAAAAATTTAACTATTGGATTGAAAAATTAATTTGGTTTTAAAAATTTAAAATGTAAATTTGATTAAACCCTATTTATAAACATATTTAAGACAATAATTTATTATTATATTATTTAAAAAAAGTTATAATATTTTTAGAAATATATTATTTCCTTTAATTCAATTAGTTATAATTTTTATTAATCATTAACCCACCAAAGAAACACCATCTGTTCATTGATTATTGGATGCTGATGGAATGGTTTGCGACAGACACAAGATTGGCTGCTCTGAAGAAGAATAAAATTGGCCGAGTGACTAATTTTGTTAATTCTGACCAGAGCTCAAATGGGAAAGCCGGCAAAAGAATATGTAAAGTTAGGATCAGAAGTTGAAGAAGAAGAAGATGATGAAGAAGAAGAAGATGATGATGATGAAGAAGAAGAAGAAGAAGAAGAAGAAGAAGAAGAGAAATGGAGAAGACACTACTCATCAAAGCATAGAATGTTATTAGTTGGAGATGGTGATTTCTCTTTTGCTCTTTGCTTAGCCAGAGCTTTTGGTTCTGCCCATAACATGGTTGCCACTACCGTTGACAGTCAAGGTTAGTGGGCCTTTGATCAAAGATTAGAACTTTGGTAATTTCAAGATTATTTTTCTTTTGCATTATTAGTATTTGATAATGGGTTCTTTTGATCATATGAAAAGATCTTAATTTGATCGAGTAATTCTTTTGATGTGCATGATAGAGAGCATAGAGAAGAAGTACAGCAATGGGGTATCAAATGTGAGGGAATTAGAAGAGAGAGGATGCTTGGTGTTGTATAGAGTGGATGCTAAAGAGATGGGCCAACATTTCTTCTTGAGAACTCAAAGATTTGATCGGATCGTGTACAATTTTCCTCATGTTGGTTTCCTCTATCGTGAGGGTAGCTACTGCCAAATCCAGTTACGTTTCCTTTTCATTTCATTTTCTTTTCTGTCGTTAATGTTTTGTGTTTTGTTATCTATGGAGTTTCTTTGCAAGTTCTGGCTCACTAGCTTTGATCCGATGACGATGGACTTGGATTCCTGTTCTGGATTAGCTTTCACATCACAGTTGTCTCGTAAGAGAATGAACTTGAACAAGAATGAACTCTCTACAACGAAAGAGAGCCCTGGTCATGCCAAGCAGGATTATCACCTAACTTGGTTTTTTGATATACTCCCTCAGTCCCAGTAGTAGTCTCAGTTTCTATTTGTGGATGTCCTAGAGCGATAGTTTCATTTTCTTTTTTTACATAACAGTTAAAAACTAAATATCAATAATAGTCTTCATCCATTACAATGAAAATGTGCAAGTTAATGTCATTTGGTTAATGTTTTAACACGAAAAAGACGTCAAATTCGTACGAGAAGCACAACAAGATGTTCCATTTGATGGTTCCTCCTCAAATAGGTTAATGATTGTTGAACAAAGCTTATTTGATCTTTATAAAGTTGAGGCATAAAAATGGCCAGTGAAATTTGGTTATATCTCATGTCTGCACCATGTAGGTGTCACTGTGAACCAACTGTGAGTATGAACACGTCGTCTGAATACGTCAAGAGCTAAAGATTTCGGTGTTTTGGTTGACGAAAGGGTATGACATTTGATTCATTTGTACTCATGTGATTGAAATAGGTTGAACAAGAGATTGATAAAGGGCTTTCTATCCAATGCCAAAGTGTTGTTAAAGGAGGATAATGGTGAGATTCATATAACACACAAGGAAGGCGATCCTTACGACAAATGGGAAATAGTTAAGAAAGCAGAGAAGATAGGCCTGGTTACGCACGAAATCATTCCTTTCTTCGCAGATGATTATCCAGGGTATCACCACAAAAGGGCTGATGGGATTCTTTCTGATAATTCCTTTTCTCTTGGACAATGTAGTACCTACAAGTTCAAGCTCAACCAATCTGCTAAGCTGACATAGAGCAGCAGGTATCAGCACTTGGAGGTGCGAAAACAAGTAGAGATCCTTCATTTCAAGTACCTATTAAGCAACATGTTACTTTAAATCTGTTCATAAAGCTTCACTTTGGTCGTACTCAATGCATTTAGGATCTGAAAATGTAAGAAGTTAGAATCTAACAGCTGCTTGTTTGCTCATGTTTGGCTAGTTATATGGTCATATGCCTGCATTTTCTGAATCCACTGTAAAGCTTAACAAATGGTTCAAATGCATTACTTGGAGAGTGACATACAGCATTGGTTTCTTGCTAAGAATCATGTAATGCATCAAATCTAAAAGCAAATTGTTGGATTATGTTCAGGATTTTATTATTCCTTAAGCATGATGTTATCTTGGGGATGCAAACGAAGCGAAGATGGGGAGCCATTCTCTATTCCGGCCGTGAACTAAATGGCGGATAGGTCTATTGCTTGTTGTCATCCCCATTCTTAAGCACCTCGAGGGAAGGGGACAGTTGTGTTTTTAACCTTCCAACCGAGTACATCGATTAATCTGTGCAAAGTAACTTCACTCCTTGTATACATCTTTTAACATTCAAACCAGATAACCGAACCTCATGTATGAAACAAGTAACAACAATATCAAGCTAATGAAGAAACTAAATTGTGTGTGCTATGCTATCAAATCCTCATTATTTTATGTACAAAGTGAATTATCGATATATTCAATCTATCTTCAAAAAGATGTTCTTTGAATTTTTCGATCATGTCTGAAAATTATAATCTATATTCCTCCAAAAATCACATAAAAATCATTCATTTCAAGTACTTGTTTGTACAACATGTTCTTGTTAAGTTGATAATCTACCCTTGACTTGATCTTCTCACTTCCTGAAATTTGAAAATTTTCCAATTTCGATCAATTGTATGTACAAACTTTTATTTCTCAAAAACATTAACTAATGAAAATTAAAACACTTTACTTCACATTGTGCAAATAATTATTTTCAAACATTTTTAGCTTCCTTTATTAGAAAAATATTTTAAAAAATTTCGAGGTTTACCTTTTAAAATTTTATCAAATCAAAACTCGAATCATGATAATAAAAATTTTGCTAAGGTATTCTATAGAATTATATATATAAAATTTTGCTAAGGTATTCTATAGAATTATATATATAAATTATATAAATCAAATCAAATTGTATATAGTTTGTAGGGCTTCACTCTATAATTGGATGATTGTGATTATGAATTGATGTCTAATTATTTGAAGGATAATAATAGCATTTTATTCATAATTTGATAATTTACTTTTTTTAAATAATGAAAAAAAAGAAAAGGATTAACATATTACATCCAAAGACTCTCTTTATTTAATTGATTTGATTTAATAATTAATTATTTATAATCTCAATTTTTATAAGAAAATCTTATTAATTAATTTAATTTAATAATTAACACGTAAAAAGCCGGCTTTGCTGCATACTTTTCCATGTGGAAATGTTATATTTTCAAAGGAGGGTTTCACGATCATATTCTTCCAGAATATAATTAATATATATATTTGTTGTTTACAAAGAGAAATCAAACTTTATTATATTCTGGTCAATATGCACATTATTTTCCACATCAATTAAGATGGTCGGATCCCATTAATCTAGAGGGGTGAGATGTTAAATTTTGTTAATTTTAATCATTTTTTTTATGATGATTTCATAACCCGGATCAAATATGGGTTGAGTTTTGCTAAAAGAATTTACCTTCTTGGATATAATTTATGAATCATTATTTTATGATAGATTTATCAAACATATAAAATTATAACTCAATTAATATAATCACTATATATTACTTTTATATACCATGTAATATCTACTCGAGAGAATTTTTAGTATAATGAATAGGAAAAGAAAACATTAAAATACCGTTCTAAAATGTATTTAAATTATTAGAAGCCATTAGTTATAGCACAAAACCATGACTTTTATAGCATAAGCATAGCTCTGTAATTATTACTTAATATCTAACTTATGCCTATTTTTCTTCAAAATCATCTTAAAAAATAAAAGATTATATTTCAAATTATCAAGTGCGACAATGTTGTATGTATGACATGTTGGAACTCTTTTTAGGAGCTATTTCAAAAGATAAAGAATCTCACATCCCTTTCTTACAACTTCAAAATTGGGTTTAAATATGTTTTTACTACTTTAGGTTCTTAAAAGGCTTCTTAGAAGGGAAGGCCTTATGCACATGGGATTGAGCCTGAAGCCCAATTTCGATGGATTTCCACCCCCTTGCGCACGAGCATTTATAGACATGAATGTTGTTAATTCGTGGGGTCCTAATTTCAATCCCATTTTGTGATTTTTATTTTTAAATTTTGAAATTCATTCCACATACTCCAACGTTCACTTTAGTCTCGCATTTCTATAAATACCCACTTATACTTCATAGTAATACACACAATACAATACATTTTCTCTCTTCTCTTCTCTTGCTTGCCTTCTATACTGAGCTTGCTAGCTCGGATATATTCCAATCCTATTCGTTGTTCTTGCTTCCTACTCTTAAAGTGGACGAGCTTGTTTTACCTTAGAGGATTGCCACTGTTCAAAAATATCCTTTAAGGGCAATGTATTCACATGACTCAAGCTATAATAATTTATCATAACTTGGTTTTTATATATTCTTCCTATAATCTTAAAGGATAATACCTATAGCTTCGAATTCTTCCATGACTACTGCTACTGTCGCTGCCTTTGCCTCTGCATCCGTTACTATTGGAGCTATTCCCGTCAATGCTGCCCACTATCCTTTGTTGCTGTTAACATTTTGACACTTGGAGCTGGTGTTTTGATGTTTGTAGGATTGCAACCACCTCCATCACCTACCATGATCCATGGTGTGCCCTATGCTTAGCTTTTTCTAGACATTTCAAAAATTGAAGTTTTCAACGAATAAAACTTCAAAAGGTAGCAAGAAGGATTTCCATAGTGCTTGATATGCATGGAGTTACTATGGCTATTACTACTGTTAAACCACTACAAGAAGCTGATTTGAAACATATGGAGGCTTGGATCTATGCAAACAAAGTATGTAGGCATACTATTATTAGCACTCTTTCAAATGAGTTGTTTGATGTTTACTGCTCCTACAAAGAAGTGAAAGAAATATGGGATTCAATGAGCAATGAATATACTGCTGAAGATGTTAAAAAATAAAAGTTTGTAATTAATAACTACTACAAATGGGAGATGGTAGAAGATAAAGACATCATAAGTCAAATTAATCAATACCATAAGCTGCTAGAAGATCTGAAAGTAAAAAACATCACTCTTCCAGAAGAATTTACAACAAGAATTTTGATTGAGAAGTTACCAAGATCATGGAAGGATTATAAACAATAGCTGAAACACAAGCATAAGCAACTTTCTTTAGCAAAATTGATCACCCACATCATTATTGAAGACACAAATAGGAGGGAGTTAAAATTAATGAAAATAAAGGAATTCACTACAAAATCATACTTGGTGTAGGATAAAAGGCAACACAATAGGTACGCTAAGAAATCTGATTACGTTCCTTGGAGTTTTAATCCCACTTTCAAAAAGAAAGGAATTTATTTTATGTATGGAAAGACAGGGCATCATGCATCCCAGTGCAGGAAGAGAGCAAGACTTGACAATCCTCCTTCACCAAAGGTAAATTTGGTTGAAGGAGATGATATTATTACCGCCGTCATTTCTCAAGCTCTCCTAGTAACCAATGTAAAAGATTCGGTGGTAGACTCTGGTGCTATCAGGCATATTTATGCAAATAGAGATGCCTTTACCTTCTATAATGCAGTAAGAGAAGGAGAAGAACATGTTTACTTGGGAGATTCCGGAACAACTACTGTCCTTGGTAAAGGAAAATTTCTTCTCAAGCTTACATCTAGCAAGACATTGGCTTTAAATGATATACTTCATGTACCTAACATTTGAGCAAATTTAATATTTGTGGCTTTGTTAAGGAAAGTTGGGGTTAAAGTGTCATTTGAATATGATAAGATTGTAATAACAAAGAATAATGTTTTGTAGGAAAAAGATACTGTAATTAGGGACTCTTTGTACTCAATATTTCTAAGATTGTTAATGGAAATACATCTTATTCTGCTTACTTGATTGATTTTTATGATTTATGGCATGCTAGATCAGGACATGTTAATTTTTCTTATCTTAAAATTATGCATCATGTTGGTTTAATCTCTGGAATTAGTAATTTATTTTAATAAATGTAAAACATGTACTGAATTGAAATTAACTAAAAAGACATGTCATTTTGTACATAAAGAAACTAAACTGCTTAGTCTTATTCATACTGATTTAGGTGATTTAAAACAAACCATGACTATAGGTGGTAAGAAATATTATATAACTTTCATTGGTGATTGTTCTAGATTTACTAAAGTATTTTTACTTGGATATAAAGATGAAGCTTTTGATATGTTTTTACTATATATAGCAGAAGTATAAAATCAATTAAATAGGAAAATAAAAAGGATTATATCAGATAGAGGTGGTGAATACTTTTCTTTTAATGACTTTTATGAAAAAGAAGGTATTATATATGAGACTACGCCTCCCAATTCACTTGTATCTAATGGAGTAACTAAAAGGAAAAATAGAACCTTAAAAGAGATGATGAATGTTTTACTTGTTAGTCCTGGTGCTTCTGTTAATATATAGGGGAAGCACTACTCTCTGCTTATCATATACAAAATATAATTTCCCCACAAGAGAACTAGCAAGACACCGTATAAACTATGGAGAGGTTATAAACCTAATCTTAAATATTTAAAAGTGTGGGGGTGTCTTGCTAAGGTTATATTACTTGATCTAAAAAGAGAAAAATAGGATCTAAAATATCTGACTACATGTTTATTGGCAAGTTTTTTGTGTTAAAAAGTGATATACTTGATTGCAACATTATAATTGAGATAAAGAATGCAAAATTTATTAAAAATAATTTTCCATTAAAACTTGATAAGATTTCTCATGCATCTACTGGAAAAGATTTTTCTGAATAAAATGACTCTAAAATTTTTTTTAAAGATTTGAGAAGAAGTAAAAGACAAAGGAAGGAAACTTCTTTCGAGAATGATTTCTATACATATCTTGTAGAAAATGATCCTTTAACGTTTTCTGATGTAATTACTTCTTTTGAATCTAAATTTTGGAATGAAGCCATCAAAATTGAAATTGATTCCATTTTACAAAAAAAAAAACACTTGGGACTTCATTGATTTAACCCTATGAGTGAAACCAATTGGTTGCAAATGAATTTTTAAAAAGAAATTTAAACCTGATGGTTTAATTAATAAATACAAAGAGGGTTAAAGGTTTTACTCAAAAAGAAGGTTTAGACTATTTTGACACTTTTGCTCTTGTGACAAGAATTTCTTTAATTTATGTTTTAATTGCTTTGGCTTCAATTCATAAACTTTTTATTCACCAAATGGATGTTAAAACTACATTTTTAAATGATGATTTAAAGGAAGAGATTTACATGGTATAACCTAAAGAGTGTGTAGTAGCTGAAAAGGAAAATAAAGTTTGCAAACTACTCAAATCTCTATATGGTTTGAAACAAGCGCCTAAACAATGACATGTGAAATTTAATGAAGTTTTATTAGCTGATGGATTTTCAACTTTAGAAGTTGATAAATGTGTTTATACTAAAACTGATGATTATGATTATGTGATTATATGTCTGTATGTAGATGATATGCTAATTTTTAGTTCTTCTATTAATGTAATACATAGAACTACAAATTTCTTATCATCTAAATTTGAGATGAAAGACATAGGTGAAGCCAATATAATATGAGGAATTAAAATCATAAGGATAATAACATTTTGCTATCCTAAGAGCATTATGTTGAAAAATTGCTTAAAAAGTTTGAACACTTTGATGTCAAACTAGTGAGTACCGCTTATAATTCTAATTCTCAATTAAAGAAGAATTATGGAGACCCTGTTGTTCAATCTAAATATACATAAATTATTGGAAGTTTATTACATTTAATGAACTATTTAAGACCTGACATAGCTTATGCCGTGGGTAGATTGAGCAGATACATCCATAATCCTAATCATGATCATTGGACTACTCTAGTAAGACTTATGAGATACTTGAGAGGTACCATGAATTATGGTATTTTATACAATGGATTTCCCACTGTATTAGAAGGATAAAGTGATGTAAATTGGATTTTTGACCCTGATGAGATAAAATCCACCAGTGGTTGTGTATTCACCTTAGGTGGTTGAGCTATAACATGAAAATCAGCCAAGCAAACTATCATTGTTAAATCTACTATATTGTTATAGTTTATTGCATTAGAGATGGCTGGTAGTGAAGCTGACGGGTTGAAAAACTTCTTAGCAAATATTCCATTAGGAATAAAACCAACATCCTCTATGTCTATGCAATGTGATTGCCAAGCTACAATAACCATTGTTAAAAATAAAGCATTTAATGGCAAAAATAGACACATTTGCTTAAGACATAATGTGATGAAACAACAGTTAAAGGATGGAATTATTTCCATTCACTATGTAAAGTCAGAAGTGAATTTGGTCGATCCACTGACTAAACCATTGGGAAGAAAATCAATAATTGCAACGTCAATGGGAATGAGATTTCAACTGACTTAGAAATTAATCATGATGGTAACCTAGCTTATATTATTGGAGATCCCATGAAATAGGTTTGTCACACCCAGCCCATACCCAGGATGACATGCTCCCGTAGCCCAAACAGTGACCCTCACCCGAGGACCAATGCCTGAACCACAAGGGATACCTCTTATAAACGTCGTATGGGGACACGATCTAGCCTAATGGTGGTGTGGCG
>CANYBF011265516.1:0-14421 GCA_948192965.1 Dalechampia spathulata | reverse complement strand
TATATATATATAAACATAAGAAATTAAAATAATATTTAAATGCACATAAAAATATAAATACGTTTGTATTGTAAATATATATATACCATGTATTAATGAAGATATTTTATTTTATTATATTAAATTATATTATGTTTTATTATATTATGTTTTATTATATTATATTATATTATATTATATTATATTATATTATATTATATTATATTATATTATATTATATTATATTATATTATATTATATTATATTATATTATATATTATGTTGGTGGAATTGTAATAATGGGTGTATATACATATGTATTGTGTACGTATATGGTATATTATATATATAATATATGTTTAAATATTAAGTTAGTGGAGGGATGAGGGAATGTTAGTGTGTGCATGTGTGTATCATAACCCATAGAACCAATTTTATTTAGTTAAAAGAAATAGAAAGAAAATCCCTTTTCCATTCTTTTCTTATCTCCATTTCCACCATAGCCACATTTTCTCTTCTTCCTTTTGATTCACCAAAACACCAAATCCTTCTTATCTTCTTCTTCTTGCTTTAACAAATTAATACTTCACCTCACTCAACTTTTATCACAATATATATTTCTTTTCTTATTTCCCTTATTCTACTGAAATACCTCTTTCTCACCTCTTTATTTCTTTGATTGAATCACTATTAAAGGTACATGCATGTATGTTTTAGTTTTGAAAATCTAGTGTAGTAAGATCAAGCAAAGTAAAGGTGTAAATTTGCTAAGGATCGGCGTATGGATTAAGGTACAAAACGGTTTGAATAATTCCAGCTCCTTTTCCTAATCACTAGCTCTTAATCATGGGGTATTAAGTGTCTAGATAAAAGGTCACCTTAAGGTGAGTTTATGATCAAAAGATTGGGTGTACAAGCTCTCTCAATTTTGTGATGTTTGAGAGATAGGGGTTGTGTGGCCAAATGGGTATTTTATTTGTTTATTATGATAGGTTATTGAAAAAAATTATTGGAAATTAGAAGTAGAAATGTATGGTTATTGTATGGGTATTTTATGTGTTGAGGCATTTTTTATGTGTATGTGCAGATCCTCTCATTTTTGTGAGGTGGAGGAAAAAGGGGTTATTGTTGCCAATAGTTACTTTGCTAAATGTTATATTATTGTAAAGTTGTTTAGTACTTGGAAGTAGAAGTGTTGTTGCCATGTATGTACTTGGTATATTAGGACGTTTTGAATGTATGTATGAACAAATTGAGTGTTGTATATGTGTGGACATTCAGCAGGTAAAAACTAATATATGCGTATGATGATTCAATTAGAAATATGAATGGATTGAATGTAATAGACTAAGGTAAATGTTTGGTAATACATAATGTCTATGGGATAAGGGACTACTCTTTTTCTTGTGATTCATGATTCTTCTTTTTCTGCTAGAGAAGAATTAATTATTAGCATGTACATAGATCTAATTGAAGCATTAATTGAGAAGGATATGCGGTATATAATAAGTAAACCTTATTTGGACTACTTTTTGATCTCTCAAGGGAGGTACATGGGAAGCTTGTGGTAACTTATGATTTTAATACCTAATTAATTAAATTGTTAAATATGTAATGTATTCTTAGGAAGCTTTAAGGATCTAGTCTAAATGGTATGAGTATGGTTTTGTTTAAAATTGACTTATTGGTTCTAAATGAATGAAAAAGGTGGATTGTATGTTTGATGAATGTGAAGTGCGGTTGTTGTAGCCGAACTTGAATATGTAAATTGGGCATTTTAATAAGTAATTTTATAAGCATATTATATCTTACTTTAAACTTTTATAAATCTATTTTATAATGATACTAAGTTTATTTAAATTGGAATTAAAGAGGTTTATGAAAAATAAAATGTAAAAGAGATTATTTCTTAAATGTTAAAAGAAAGTATTTTAAATAAAATTTCAAATTTACCACATTAATTAACTATCTTAATAAATAAATTAATATAAGTATAATTTATTATTAAGAAGCTTTTTGAGTCTATTTTATTATAATACTACATTTATTTTAAATTAATGAGATTTTTATTAATAATGTAGAAAAGTAATAAATTAGTTTTTAAATTATAAAAAATTAGTTTAGATAAGATTCTAAATTAACATATGTATTATTTATTTAAATGAATGGATTTTTTTACAAATAATATATCATATAAAAACTTATTAAATCTAGTTTTCAATAATATAAGAATTACATTATTTTAATATGGTATATTTTATATTTTGGCTCATGTAATACGATAGCTAATAAAGCTATTAAGAATATTGATTGCATTTTAAAATGCTAATGTGGTATCCTTAATTGATATTATATCTTAGTATATAAATTGACTTAATATATGTGAATTATTGTTATACAATGAAATATATATATATATATATATATACAGATAGACTGTAATGTGATTTGAAAAGCGTGAGTTTAGATAATTAATAATGGTATTCAATCTTTTTATTAAATATGGATATTGTATTATGATTTAGGTGGTTATGAGGATAATCAATGCATACCACCAATCAATCTTGACAAAGGGAAAGCGATCGCAAGTTTGTGCTAATATTCCTTAATCATTAATTGATATATAAAGGAACAGCATCTATCATTTAACGTAATGTCATTTAATAAGTATCCGTAACATTATGATTCACTTAATTATCATGCATAATCATAAATGCATCATCGCATTAAACATGACATGACATATCATGGAGGAATAAGGAAGGAGGAAATGACTGAAAGTGATAAAAAGTTTAATGAAAATGTACTGGGCTACAAAAGTGGATTTCCACAGGAAATCAAATGGAAAGGAAAAGAAAGTGAAATAGGTTCTTATTTGTTGAACCACAGAAATGAAATGAAAGACCCAGTATGTATAATTGACAGTAAAATAATTATAACATATATATTACTATGTTTGTGTTTTTACGAAGTCAACATAACGATACCGTAAAGGTTGTCTATAATTAAATAAAATAATATGTGTAGGATAATAATGTTAAAAGGGTGTGGATATAATAAATGTTTATCTGAAAATATAATATTAATAAATAATGTAATGGAATGTTTATAGATGGTGGATTGTTATGCGCTTAAAAAAAATATTGCATTTTTACAGATTAAGTTATTGAATCTCTTATAGGGTGATTATCAATTATCTATAGTAGAGAGTTGGTAATCATGCTATGGGAGCATGTTACACTGTAGAAGGCATGACAATAACATAATAAAATCATTAGTGAATGATACTAAATATCTTAAAAGCATGCAAAATCAAAACAAAACCTAAGAAAGAAAAAAGATGAAGTTGAGGTTCTACCATTATATAACTCTTTCAAACGAACACTATATATTAGACGAAAGAAAGCACACTACAATTTATTTTCCTTCTATTTCTTACATGCTTGGTTTTTCTTTTCTTTTCTTTTTTATAAAATTTAATAGTATTTACATTTTTATTAATGGATTTCTATGTTTTTAATTATTTAGTAGTTTTCTATATTTTATATTATTCATTCCAAAATTCCAAAATTTTAATTCTATAGCTTTAGAAAAAGCTATAAAAGAAAATACATTTATTATTAGTTTAGGATAAAATGTTTTTCTCTATGAGGAAAATAAGCTTGATTTGATTGTCTCGACTTTTATAACTCCATTATTTTGCTAGTTAACAAAATTATACTTCACTCAAACTTAATTTAATTGTAATTATTTTTCCTTTAATAAGGATTCAAAAATTCAAAACATACTCTTTTAAGTTCGATGACTGTAACAATACTATATTTCATTCATCATATTGAATAAATACAAAATTGGCTAAAAAGATTAATAAATATAAATTTATTGATTTTGATAAATTGAAAATAAATTTAGCTTAAATAAGTTGTTACTCACTCAATCTAACAAAATGGAATCAACAATCAAGGGCACCAAATATCATAAAATCATGCAAAATCAAAATAAAATCTAAGAAAAATAGATGAGGTTGAGATTTTACCACTATATGACCCTATAAAACTAACACTACATACCAAACAAAAGAAAGAACACTATAATTTACTTTCTTCTATTTCATATTGGCTTTCGTTTTCTTTTCTTTTCTTTTTAAAAAATTTAGTAGGATTTAAATTTTCTTTTAATAGATTTATGTACTTTTATTTTATTTGCTGGTTATTTTATTTTACATTTTACATGTGAAAATTGTAAAATTTCCAATTCTATGGCTTTATAAAAAGCCATATAAGAAAACACTAAAGAAAAAAAAACTTGGTGGGATTGTGTTGACTTTTACAACTCAATTATTTTTTTAATTAACAAAATTACACTTAAGTCAAAATTAATATAACTATTATTATTCTTATTTTAATAAAGGTTAAAAAATTCAAAGGATACTCTTTAAGTTCAATAATTGCAGCAACATTTTTAAACTAAATATTCAACAAACATAAAATTTGCTACAATGGTAAATATAAAAATATCAATTTATTAAGTTTGATAAATTAGTACCAAATTTAGCTTTAAAAAATTATTATTCTTTCAATCTAATAAAATAAAATCAATAGTTAAAGATATCAAATATCTTAAAATCATGCAAAATCAAAATAAAACCTAAGAAAAACATATGAAGTGAGATTTTAACATTATATGACTTTACACAACTCACACTATACATCAAATGAAAGAGAACACATTATAATTTACTTCCCTTCTATTTCTCATACGCTTATTTTTATTTTATTTTCTTTTTTAACAAAGTCAGTAGTATTTACATTTTCAAATACACTTACATGTTTTTATTTATATGCTAGTTTTCTTTATTTTGCATTTCTTAAACGAAAATTCTAAAATTTTCATTTCTATGATTTTAGAAAAAGGAATAGAAGAAAATGCATTTATTATTAGTTTAAGACAAAATGTTATTTTCCTCAAGAAAAAAGAGTTTTATTTGATTGTGTCAACTTTTACAAATCTATTGTTTGTGTAATTAAAAAAATTACACCCCACTTAAACTTAATTGAATTGTAATTATTCTTACTTTAATAAAGGTTTAAAGATTCAAAAAATACTCTTAAAAAGTTCGACATCTCGTATAACACTATACTTCAATTTTTTATCAAATAAATATAAATTTGTTGCAAAAATTAATCTAAAAAATATAAATTGATTAAGTTTGATAAGTTGATAATAAATTTAGTATAATCAAATTGGTACTTAGTCAATCTAACCAAATGGAATCAATATTCCAAGATATCATATATCTTAAAATTAGGCAAAATCAAAACAAAATGTAAATAAAAAAGATGAAGTTGAGATTTTATTACTATATGATCTTGTAAAACTAATAATACATACTAAACCAAATAAAGCACACAACAATTTACTTTCTTCTATTTCCTATACCCTTACATTTTCTTTTCTTTTCTTTTTCTAAAAAATTCAATAAGTCTACATTTTCTTTTAATGGATTTATATGTTTTTATTTGTTTGCTCGTTTTTTTGTTTTACATTTTTCATGTAGAAATTCCAAAATTTCCACTTCTCTATATTAAAAAAAAAAACCATAGAATAAAATACATTTATTATTAATTTAGGATAAAATGTTCTTCTATTCAAGAAATAAGAACTTAATTCGATTGTGTTGACTTTTACAACTCATTAATTTTTTAATTAACAAATTATAACAAGTGATCTTAGCAACTCCACTCAAACTTATTTTAATTATAATTATTTTTACTTTAATAAACATTTAGAAATTCAAAAGACACGCTTTAAGTTCAACCACTACAACAACACTATAATTTGATATTGATATTGAATAATTACAAAAATTTTTATGATGGTAAATCTAGAAAATATCAATTTATTAAGTTTGATAAGTTAAAACAAAATTTAACTTAAACATGGTATTCCTTATTTAATCTAATAAAATGGAATCAATAGTTAAAGACACCATATATCTTAAAATCATGCAACATAAAAATAAAACCTAAGAAAAAGAGATACAATTGAGATTCCACCAATATATTATACTTAAAAACAAACATTCTATACAAAATGAAAAAAAAGCACTAAAATTTACTTCACTTCTATTTCCCCAATGCTTGCCTTTTCTTCTCTTTTCTTTTATTTCTTAAAAAGTTTAGTAGCATTTACATTTTCTTTTAATGGATTTATCTATTTTTATTCAACATCTAATTTTCTCTTTACCTTTACTTTCAATTCAAAAATTCAAAAATTTTCACATTAATAATTTTGGAAAAAGCCATCAAAGAAAACACATTTATTATTAGTTTAGAAAAAAATGTTTTTGTATTCAAGTAAAAAGTGTTTGATTTGATTTTTTCGATTTTGATAACTCAATTATTTGTCTAATTAAAAATTACACTCCACTTAAACTTAATTTAACTATAATTATACTTACTTCAATAAAGGTTCAAAAATTTAAATGACACTTTTTAAGTTTAACACCTTCACAACATTGTACTTCAATTTTAATATTGAATAAACATAAAACTTGCTATAAATGGAAATCTAAAAAGTATTAATTTATTGAGTTTGATAAATTGACATCAAATTTAGTCTAAACAAACAACTAATTATTTAATCTAAAAAAATCAAATCAATATTCAAAAATATTATATATCTTGAAATTAGGCAAAATCAAAATAAAATCAAAATAAAGAGATGAACTTAGATTCTACTATTATATAAACATATAAAAACAAATACCATATAACAAATGAAAGAATACATACAATAATTTACTTTCTTCTATTTCTCATGCACTTGCTTTTTATTTTCTTTTTCTTTTATAAAATATTGAGTAGGATTTATATTTTTAATGGATTTATATGTTTTTATTTATCTAATAATTTTCTTTATCTTACATTTTCTAGTAGGAAATTCAAATATTTTTAACTCTATGGTTTTACAAAAAGTCATAGAAGAAAACACATTTATTGTTATATTAGAACAAAATGTTATCCTCTAAAAGTTTTCCTCATAACACTTACAACTCATTGGGTCTTACTTAAGTTGCCAAGAGATTAAATATTTAGGTTTATATCTTGGTGTTCTTTTACTCCACTAGTGGGTTTCCTAGAAGATTTATTCTCTTTTTTTTTAGAGAATGCAATATCATCTCTCCTCTTGGAATTCTTCTTATTTGGCTATATCAGGAAGGATTACTTTAGCCTAATATGTGTTTACTTCAATCCCATATTATATGATGCAAATTGGTTCTCTTTTAATAACGCTTCATACTAAGATTAAGTAGTTATGTTGGAACTTTATTTAGGGATCAAGGGAGGGATATCATATGCTTAGCTTAGTTTATTGACATACTGTTTGCATGCCAAATCTTGTTAGTGGTCTTGATTTTTAGAGCTTGTATGGTAGAACTGTGCATGCCTTATGAAATTGAACTATTAGTTCCTTACATTAGATATGCAGTTATGGATGCAAGTCTTACATGCAAAGTATAAGGTATTATCATGTATGGTTTCTCATGGTCACTATAATATTAGATGATCTCTGTTATGATGAGTTATGGGTAATCATTGGGTGATACCTTACATGGAATTCAATGGATCATCCTTGGATTATTGGTTATAATTATTTATTGGATTAAATATTGATGATGTTCTTGTTCACTTGCTTAATGAGCTAGTTTATTCTTTTATTAATGTTCATGAGTCTTGGAATTAGGATCTTTTAGCTTATTTCTTACCTTCTAATGTTGTTTTGGAGATTGTTAGCCTTATCTTTTGATATTTGATTATAGTAAAGATGAAGTGTTTAGGTCACGATTGAAGTCTGGTTACTTTTTTATTAAATTGGCTTATGAGTTGTTATATAAGTCAAATTATTATATTGTTCATAAGCAATGGTTGCTTATTTAGGGCTGGAAGGGCTTTCAAAGACTTTGTATGTTACACCTACACCCTACGTAACATGCTCCCCTAACATAATTAATAACCTTTTAAATAAGGAAATTATTAATTATACTACAAGAGATGCATACAAATTTTTACAATATAACATTTATTTTATTGTCATTATGATCTTACCTAAATATTTCATTCACCTGTATTCTTATATTTTATCATATAATTTGCAAACATATCATGCATACATCATATAACATTCATAAGTCTTTCATGGTTGTCATCACATATTATTGTCATAACATATTAGCAAAACATAGTGATAATGTAATCATATATGTACATCATAAAATAAGCAACCACGTATTACTGCCAAATGAGTAATGATATATGCTACATAACAAGAAAAACATCTCAGAGTATAAAACATAAGTCCAGACTGTCTTCAAGATAGGATTTTATGAAAATCCTAACCTTTGCAACTGTCAATTAGCTAATCCAGACGTTCCCTGAATGGTTTAGATCGTGCATTCATCAAATGATAAATGCTAAGTATATAAATTAGTGGTGTTATCAAAATGTGTATATAACATGATCATAAATAATAGATAACATTTGAGGAATAAAACCATGAGTTATGATCTTTAAATAATATATTGAAATCATACGTTATCATTTAACATGATAATATTTCCTATACAAATACTTTGTATTGATAATGTACAAATAAATACAATATGAGGCTCTTTGTAACTTTTCCTATATCAAATATCATATATGAACATTATTGAATACATATATGTATGTGATCTATATATGTACATGCATTGTATATCCATCATCGTCAATCTCTATGAATTCATCATGTATGAATGATAAGATGTATCTATAAGAATGCATTCATGCTTTGCACACTTTCTTTGATCATTTTAACATCTTATTTCTCTTTTATAACATTATGCATAATTTTCGTGCTAGGTCCTGTATGTACCGATACTTATCTCCCGTGTGAGGGCAATATAACTATATGGTTCAGTGAACATATATTTCTTTCCATATAGGAATATTATTGTAGGATTTCATTAATGGAATCCGTTTTCTCTATGACCCAGTACGTTCTATTTCATTTTATATCGTACCATCACTCTTTCTTTTCTTTACACCTTATAACTGCTTTATGAATGCCATGAATCTACTTTTATGCTTGAATGATTTATAACATGATGTATGGTCAATACATATATGATCTTATGAAATGTTGATCATAGGGTATCATTACTCATTCATAATTCATTCCTTTAATATCATTCATATTTAAATATAATACATCAATTCAAGACTTTAAACAAGGTCATGAAGTATAGAGCACAAACCTGTTACCGATTTACCCTTATCAGAGGCTTGGATGGAGGTATTAGCTTCATTATCTAGACTAGTAACATTTTCATTCCATATTCATTTAGTATGATAATTCACATCTTACACTCAACTTTGCACTTTAGAAAGTCAATATTAAGTCATAACATGTAATGCATCCCACTTTCATTCATAATGAGCATTCAAATACCATCCTATTCCATAACATTTCACACTTCAATCCATTCATTATAATGTACATACCATTATATACCTTTGCATTCAAGAATAATTGCATATATAAACATGTTGTATTAATCTTGTTTTATACCTTTATGTGTATATCCTTAAGTATAATTATGAGTTATAAGGCTTAGGTAGGTATAACATTAGGTTTAGATACCTTAAACACTTACTCCTTAAATGACCGAACCATGCATAACAAGTTACTATTCATTTATTCAAATGCACTATTCATTTAGTATGGGTTACTATTCATTTGGTCAAGTGCAATATTCATTTGGTATAGGTTACTATTCATTTGGTTAAGAGCATTATTCATTTGGTATAGGCTACTATTTATTTAGACATTTTTATAATGAATCCTTCATATTTTACTTCCCATTTTCATGCCTTTTATGGTTCTTATGGAGCAATATATAAACTATGATAAATACTCACAAATAAATCATCATTTTATGCACATTTGGAATTAAAATTTCATAAAGACAAGTTACCAAAATATAGGATTTAGAGTATGCAAAAACTTTATTTATCAAACTTGATAATTTGTGTTTACCATTCTATATCTTTGTGTCTTTCATGGGGCTTTTGTATAACTTAATGACCTTGAAAATAAATAAAACTTATATCATTAAAAACTAGACTCAATAAGATTTAATTTGAGCTATTTCTTGCAATTTTTAAAATTCATTTAGGCTATCAAATTGTAAAAGACCGCATACCAGAGTTTCCTATCTAATTTCTACTTAAATGTAATAGTCCTAATGACGTGATTTTTTTGACCAAGCAAATGACTTTAGAATTTTGTAATCCTAGTACCATTGGAAACTACATTCAAATATATTTCCAATGGTATATTACATAAAATTTTTGAATAACATTAAAGTAGTCAAAATGCAATTACTATAAACCTCTAACTTTGCTTTTAAGGTCCATTTCTAGTAAACACTTGCATATTTCGTGCATACCTCTTCCTTTAAGTATCCAAATTACTTCAAAAGTTTACCAAGCTAAATATAGACATTCATATACATGTTATAGACACTTATAAGTCAAATTTGTTAGCTATTGTGCATTTAAACCCAACCTATGGTAGCCATACACAACCATACACACATGCTGCCCCTATTACATTCATTTGTTCATATTACTTGCAAACTCATTCTAGTTGTATTCAAACTTTATTTTAATCATTATAACACCATAATTCATATATTAAAACTGATTCATATAACACCATAATTTACTGATTTATATATTAAATCTGAATTATAAAGGCCATTTACAAGGATGTGAAAAATCGGGCAACAACTATTTTCCATGCACTTTCCTACTTCCTATCCACTTTTCATGCATTTTTCTTATTCTTCTTCACAATTTATTAACTTATTCACTTCATGAACACATAGAACAACCTCTTAAGAGTCATTCTCATACAAATTAGGCTAAGGTTTTCATACATATTTATTCCATACATAAAACTCAATCAAAATGCATCAAACATGCATATTTAACCTTCTTTATTCATTTTCTTACATCAATTCAGCAAAATTCATACAAAAACTCCATATTACTCTCTTGGCTGAATTCTCCATGCATAAAGAATAATAATTACAACAATTAATAAGAGCCATTAAGCATATATACAATAAAAACTAGCTAAAATAACATGAAATCAAATTCTACATAAAATTTTACCTTGGAAGCTATGATTTCCCTAAGTTTGAATGAAAAACGAGATGAAGAAGAAGAGGTTTGAAAAAGCAAGGAAGAAATGGTTATGACAAAATCATTTTCCCCCTCTTCCTAACCATATTTTATTTTATTTTTTAAAATTAATTTTAATTAAGGTCAAGGAAGGGTCCAATAGGAATGTGACAATTATCACTTTCTAATTACTTCGTTCCTTAAATTATCCTTTTTTTATTTTAATGATATTTTCTTTTTTTATGTCATACACTTCATGACATACATAGCACACATCACTTATCATACATGCATAATTCAAATTTTCAAAAATACCCTTCTCTTTTAGTGAAATTACATTTATACCCCTAAATGTACCTTAACTTATTTTTAAGTTTAACTTCATTAATACTTTTATTTACCCGTTTTAACTTATGCATTCTTATTAAAGTACATATTTAATATATCAAGACATCATACTTCATTTATGAATTTTTTTAAGGCATCATGTCAGGTACTTTTCACATTCATTTCAAATACATTTTTTTTAAAAGCATGAATACTTCATTTTCATCACTTTAATCATTTCTTCACATCTTTCCATTACTTTGCTCTTTGAATTCCATATCACATGGAATTACTTTCATTTATAACATATTCATTAGCATATAAGGCATATCAAATCATTCACCAATCATAATTCATTCATGCATCATTAGTTCATGCTTCCTAACTCATGTATATTATGCATACCCATGAAGATGCTATGAATGCGGATGTAACATTGTACATTTTTGTAGTTGGCATTTCATTAAAGGTCACTTACGAAATCAAAAGCTTGCTCATAGGTATATTAGTTCATACCTTTATTGTACTTTTGTTAAGGGGTTGATCATTACATATCTTGCAAGATTGTGCCTTTGTGTGCATCTTTGGTGAAATTTTTTAGATCTTGGCAATAAGTTTATTTTCTTTAATATGTATTTTAATGTTTGGATGAGGGATAATTAAATGTTTCAACAACATGGTGTTTATGGTTGTACTTAAAGTGTTATTTTTGGTATAGCTTGTTGGAAACTTTGGTCTAGGTAAAATGGGTATATATTTTCTAGTTCTTGCTTAGGCTTGTCAGATCTATCAGTGCAAATTTTGGCTTTCCTTTGAGAGCTTACTTTAGCTGATGCTTCAAGTTCTTCTTATCCACATTATTTAATGGATTTTGTATGGTCCTTTATTCATTAGGCCTTTCCTCTAAAAAGATGGTTTAAATATAATACTAATGGTTCAATTTGATATGCTTCTCATAGAGCTTTTGTTGGTAGTCTTTTATGATATTCCTTGGGATGTTGATTTTATGGATTTACCATGAACATTAAGATATGTTTAGTTATTATGATAAAGTTTTTAAGTATTCTCTAAGATTTATAGTTGGTATAGTAGATAAGTTATCCTCATTTAATGGTAGAGTTTGATAATTTGATGGTAGTGCATTCTTTATATATGAGAAAGCTAGATCATCCTATTGTGGAGCCTGTTGTTATTTGTATTTGACAACTTCTCAATCTGGAATGTGAAGTGAAGGTTCATCATGTTTGTTATGAAGCTAACTTTGTTGTTGATTGCTTAACAAGTTTCATTATATATTTTTTCATATGATGTATATGTTTTCATAGATCCTTATAGTATTTTGTAAGATTGATTTGTCTATGATATTGTTGGAGTTAGTTATCATCAAAGATTAGGTTCTCGTTAGTTTAAAGGTTTTCCTATGATCTTTTTCAAAAAAAATTCAACATTATAAAACAATGTTTCATTTTCTATTTTCAAAAAGTTTTTATATTCTTAAATTTTTGAAAATATTACAAAAGATGTGTTCCCAAAATCATGATTTTAAAAATACAAAATTTTTTAAAAAAACATGAAATATTTTTGGTAAAAATTTAAATTGTTCATAATTTAAGTAAATATTATGAAGAAATAAATCTAAGTTCGATTACAATCTATCATGTGTGTAATTAAAATAATTAAAATAATTATTATTTATGTAATTTTATAAATGGAGGGAGGTTAAATTGAGCTAAGAATCAAATTGAATTATTTTTTAAGAAAAAATGAAGATCCAATTTATACTTTTTGAATAGAATTAAGTGATCAATTTTACATCATATATCATTTAAATTTCTGAATAAGGATTTTTATGAAAAATAATCAAAAGTTTATGTGATTTTGCGATAAGAATTAAAGTTAAAGAATTTTAATAAAAAATCATGAATGCAAATTTATCAAAAGGAGATGGATGAGGCGGAGCTTCTGGCTAGAGAATGAGTGGATATTCATCTTTTGCATGTCAATCATCAATTAACCCATAAATTAATTTTGTGAAATTTGATAAAATTATATTCAAATTCATTTCTTATATCTTAGATATAAATATTGATTTTTTGCCTTTCTGAAAAAAATTATTTGTATTTATTAATGTATATTCATAATATAAAAAATAATTTCTTATTTTGGGATTAATTAAATTGATAAATTATTTTTTATTAATTGATTTATTAATTATTGTTATATTAAATAAATAATATCTTGATAAATTAATAATTATTTCTAAGTTTTGGTGTAAATTCATAAATTTAGTTTTATGATATATTATTTTTAAAGAATTTCTAAATTTATCAGAAAAAAAATTAAATCATCAAAAATATTTTATTTTGAAAAGGAAATAATAAATAAATTTTCAAATAAAAAAGAAACCAACATAGTATTATGGATAGATGTAGTCAAATGGATTAAGATAGGGGATTATGAATCCACCATGTGCGAGCTCAATTCCCTATTATTTTTCTACAGACATGAAAAATAATAAATAAATCAAAAAATTTTAAAATAAAATAAAATTTAAATTACTATTATTCTATTTAAATTAAATTTATTAAAATTATTATTACTCTAAATCCAAAATATAAGTATTCTAGTATTAAATATTTTAATATTTGTATACTATTTTTAAATTTTATTATTAGAATTTTTAATTTTTTTTATTACAATTACAATTAGAACATTATTTGTTTTTATAGTATTATTCAAATATTTTTCTATATGCATTAATGGTATGTATACAAATTGGGTATGGTTACAATTCATATGGGGAGTCATGATGAACTATGCAAAAGGGCAGAGACTCAATAATCTCATTTCAATTTAACAATTCAATTAAATATATATATATATA
>CANYBF011265476.1:0-62681 GCA_948192965.1 Dalechampia spathulata | reverse complement strand
TTTTTATGAATTTATAATTTATGTTAATATATTTTTTATTGATAATATAATGAGATGATTTAAATTATATTTATTTTATGTAGTTATATTTTATTAAGATTGTATTTAATTGGTAAATTATATTTATTTTATGTAGTTATATTTGATTAAGATTGTATTTAATTAATAAAATCTGATGAGATTTTAAATTGATATTTTCTATATTACGTTGATATGATATTTAAAAATTTTGATAGTTTTGTAAAAAAAAGTGATAGTTGGCAAAGTGTTAAGAAAAAACATTTACCTGCTACTTTTAAAAATATCCCATTATAAAAAGTGAACGTGGCTATCATCATGATAGCTAGCGGGCCCATTAATGGGTATGTTAGGAGAGCCCATTAATGGGTATGTTAGGAGGGCCCATATCAATAAAATATCTGATGCAAAGGTCTGATGGATATCGCTGTTTAATATATAACAGGACAACTATTATTCTGGAAGTTTGTCAGGTACAAGACAATTATGTAATTACCAAATACGACGAACCAGATTACAGTATTCATAACAAACGCTGCCAACTTCGTCTTTTCTTCCTAATTATGACTAATGCCGCGGCACAAAACCCGACCTAAGGAAGTTGGCTTTTCGACAGAATGATTTTATTCCATTGTCATTCTAATAATCAGCTCAGTCGGATGATCAGTCTTGCTTGTCTGTAACTTTTATGTGAAAGCCACTGCCAAATCCCAGAGCTGGAGATCGGATCATGTCTCCTCCCTTGATTTTCTTCCACCTGATAATCGTTTACCATTTTCCGTTTGTCAGTTTTCTGATTATTTACGTATGATTTTTAATGTATTTTGTATTAGCAAGTAGTAATTAGGTACGTGCCTGTAATTTGTGACAAACACGTGAAAAAAGACGGCCATTAACACCCTGCTGAACTCTGCTCCTGCACAAGATCCTGAGCCTCCTCCAAAAGCTATGAAGTTCTTCGCCATTGCAACCGAGCCCATGTTCTTCATGCAACAAGTTGGAAGAATTAATTAAGATGAGCAAGATAAAAAGCAGTTAGAGGAGCTTAATGTTTGTTACTCACTTCCCATCTTGATGGATCAAAGGCAAGAGGATCTTTGTAGGTATTGGGGTTTAATTGAACAGCTGCTGGGACAACCATTATCGTCCATCCTTTTGGAATCGTATATCCTGTGAGGTTGTATATATATATATCAATACGTTAAATGAATTTCAATCTCAAATAATCTAGTTGTAAAAGTTAATTACCATCAACTTGAATGTCGGTTAATGCCCTTCTCAGTATTCCAGGAGCAACACTTGCCAATCGGAGAGACTCATTGACAACCTGAAGCAAAAGCAACATACATAAACGGTTAACTTAAGATATTAGTTGCTGTTATGCTTTTGTAAAAACAAATTAAAAATGTAAAAACTCACTTGATGAGTATAGGTCATGGATTTGTACTCTTTCCATGATAGTCCCAAATCTTTATTTTCTCTCTTCTTCAGGATTGCCTCATTCTCTTCCTGGAAATCACACCGTTAACTAAATATTGGAACGGAGATCAATTTTTGAAGAGAGTTGGCTTACCCTTAATCTGTCAACTACGGAAGGGTTGTCGGTAAGAAACTTGATGGCTAAAGCAAGAGTGGAGGATATAGTTTCAAAGCTGGCCAGGTTTAACCCAAACATCATATAAACGGCAAACTCGTCGGTCCAGAAACTGTCTGTTTTCATATCTTCTACAACTTGATCAAGAAAGTCTCCTTTACGAATCTCTGGATTGTTTCGTCTTTCGTTCAATAAATCTGTGATTATTTTTATAGCCTTCTTTTGATTCTGTAGTTAATACATATGATTAATGTTTTGGATTAGTATAAACATCTAACAGGAACATATATACGTACAACCTTATTCATTACAAAATTACCTTCGAACATCTGTGGAAAGCTGTACCAGGTATGTTTAACGGGATTGACATAAGTCCTTGTAAGAAGTTGCTTAAACTTTCTCCCATATTTTCCTTTGAATTTTCTGGGTCATAACTAAATAGTATTTTCGCAGTAAAATCAAATATCATCTACGAAAATCACACACAAGAAGACGATTTCTGATCAGTCTTGCATATATATTTATATAGAGGGGTGTGTGTGTGTGTGCGTATATAAAGAAAGACTTTGTGCATGGGAAAAATAGAATATTATTATATACAAGTGATGAATAACTTACAGCTGAACTGGCATTTTTTATTTCGATGGTTGGCTGCTTGGACCAAACCTGTAACCTTTGTCTGATGCCATGTTCAAGCTGGGGAAGCAGCTTTTCCTTGAGGGGTTCAGGACCAAAGTGACCCAAAATCAGGTTCCTTAGATACTTGTGAATGGAACCGTGTTTTGATATAACTTGAGTAACATCATGGTGAAGTAGCTTAGAAAATGAATCCATATACCATCTTTCAACTAGTTTTCCTTCTTGCTGAAGAAGGTAATAGTTGAAATCAGGATCGGATGATACAATTACTGGCCTGCCTAACAAATTTGTTCGGAATAATGGACCGTACCTGAAATCACACGTGCAGAAAATAACACCGGTCTCATCAGTGACATGCATAAATTAGGTGTTAGCAATAATGAAAGAGATTATGCAAAAAAACACGTATTAACAATGGAAAGTTTATGAGCAGACTTTCTCATTCTTTTCTTGATGAAGTTAGGGACATCTAAAGATTTGCTTGGAATGAGGAACTCTATGGTCTCTCCAATCAAAGGAAATCCCATGGAACCAGGTGGTAGCTTTCCATTGCATTTAGGGTGTCTCCACTTATAAATCCAATACGTTGCACTTATCACGATCAAACTTGCAACATAAGGCAAAGAAAGGGACCACAACTCCTCCATTATGATCAAGAAAAGAAGCAGAATGTAAATTGTGTTTGGTTGTGTTCGATGGAGATAAAACCAGGGGCCTTATATAGGGAAAGAAGGTCGAGACAAAGTACATAAACCGCTATGTTCGATGTTATTGTATTCCCAGTTGGATTATTAAATGTTTGGACGAAGAAACCACCAACTACTTGTGATCAAACTCTTCAACAGCAAAATTTCCTAGATACGACCCTGCATTATTCTATGAATATGGTCAATACAATCTGAGAATTCTTGAATAGCAACTTGAGACCAGAGCTGATGGGTCGTTGGTGAACAGTTCGTAGGTAGCAATGTTGAGAAAAGATGGAATATGATAATGAGGAGTGTGTGCGACTTTAATTACAACAACAACGGGATTAATAAAATGTGTGTTAGTGGAGTGCGTCATTATTCGATACCAATAATTACTTAGAGCCCACATTTCAAATCAATATTCTAATCCCAACCTAATTACGACTCTGCCTGCCGATGCCTTTGGTTTCACATCAATTAAACCCATTTTAATCTTTAATAATCTTGTTCATATTACCCGTGGATTGACCTCTCCATAAATATCATAATTTAAAATGGAAACACGCAATTATTGACTGGGTCGGGAATTTGAGCCTGATTGCTACTATACGTGAAGGAAGGTGCATGCTCCCTCACCAGATTCTACTCACCGCTCAACCATCTAGATAACCATATACATCCAAAACTATCCTTATATAATAATATTATGTAAATACTCATTCATATCTTTTATAATATATTTTTAAATAATAAGAATTAAAATTAATCGGATAAAAATGAATTTATGGGTATTTATTTTAAATTTTTAATACTTATAAGCTAATGATCCCTAAATTTGTTATATAATATTGATAGAGATGAGTATTGGTTTATTCCATGCTAAAATTTTTGAATTGAATTCAAAATTAATCACATTATAATTGAACAAAATAAATTAAAAATTGAAAAACTAAATTTTCATTTTTTAAATATTTATTTGACTATTTAATATCTTAAACTAAATTGAAAATCAAAAATTTAAAAATTTAAAAATTATAATCAAATCAAAAATCAAAAAGCCAAACTGAATATTATCAATTTGATTAATTTTTTATATTTTGAATATTTTTATTCTCATTATTGATTGGTATTTTCAAAATTATTTTATTATGATTTTGGAGTTCTCTTTAAATTTTAAGATGAATTAACTATTTATCTTCGAATTAAAGCAAGAAGAAAAAAGAAACAAATTAACGACCGTCGGATCAAAAATGTGACCGTTGAGGCGCTTGTCTAGTCTGCATCATGCCAGAGATAAGACAAACACCATCCCCACGCATCCATTCAAATTAAACATTTTGCAGATCCTCTTTTCTACCTATTGTTTAATCTGTTGTCGTAGATGAAGCCTGATCGTAAGCCCCCGCTCCCCAAATCACCGATCCGTCTCCGTTCACTCCGTGTCACGCGATCTACCACGACAACCTCTCTGCAAACTCCTCCTGGTTTGGCTCAATTTTGTTTTCTTGATTCCCTATGCTTGTTATGTTTGCTCATTTTATGGGTTGTAATTTGATACCTTTCATCTTGTCAGGTTATTTAACCAAGTCAAAGAAGCTAAATCGTAGTCCGGAAATGAAAGAATCGGATCTCCGACCCGAGTATCGCACCATTTCCTGGGACTTAAGGGCTCTGGCGAGGATGGTTGATGATGAATTTGGGAAAGAAAACAAGTTAAACGCAGGGGAAAAGAAAAATCAGAGCGTGAATTGCAGTCCTTCACTTGAGAGAGGAAGGTTTTATGATTTATACTCTGCGAGGAGAAATGAGAGGTTGAAGAGAAAGAAAGGGGAGGAAGCGGTAGAATTAAGGACTCCCTGTTACAAGCTTGGAGTAAACACAGAATCGTCAAAGAAAAGGGATAGCGAGAAGCTTGAAAGGTTGAGGAAGACAGTGTCTGCTGCTTACTCTTACGAGACAAGTGGAATTCCAAGGTATTCTTTGAGAAGTTTGAGTAAAGATAACAAGAAGCCCCCTTTGCCTGCTGTCAATTCTGGCAAATCTATTCTTGCAAGCCAAAAGAAACTTGTGGGTTCAAGGGTCAGGAAAATTTGAATGCCCAGAAATTAGCATGTTGGTGTGTTTCCTTTTTCTTTTATTGGTGTGGGATTTAGGAATTTCTGGATTCCTTTAGATTTTATGGTTTAAAGATAATGCTGGTGACTTCGATGATCACTGGTAAATTGTTTGTATGCATCTCTATGTTGTTGATTTTTCAAGTGCACAGGAGATGAGTTAGGGTTGGATTAGAGTTTGGAACTTGTTATTTATGCAAAGATAAGGTGAAATCGGATCAATTTGAGCTACTAGCGATAGATTCCATTACCAACCAAAGTGCATGTAAACAACTCCATGAAATACTATAAGCTGCTGATTCTGACAAGAAAATTTTGTCTATACTCTAAAAAATACACTCCATTATACGCACAACAGCAGCTGTGTAACACAAACCGGTTAAATTAGGCCGGTTGAAGTGGAAAAACACCCATGCAATCGGGCTAAAATGTGCTATAATGGATTTGGGTTCTAAATTAAGAACAGTTGTAGCTAGGCCCATCGATCGACAAATATTTGCATCGTCGCATTCATTAGCGACAAATTGTTTGAGCTAGTTTTAATTTGATGAATTGATTAGTTATGGCACTTCTAGCAACGCAAGCGGTGACAAGCATATTGTCACGCCCTGACGTTAATAGGATGTTAAAGGTTGAGCCATGAAACCGAAATTTATTGCACATTATCTTAACTTGTACTACAAGGATCCTAGGGAGAGAACTAACTTTACATGGAGCAAATGCAACAGGTGGTTTTTATGTACGTACAGCAGCCTGCTTATGCAGACAGATGACATAAAACCTAATCCAACTCTCTTGAATCTTCCCATAGTTAAAATCCCTAGGTACATTATCATAAGAGAGTGACACTCGTGTTTCCTTAGTCATCTTTTGGCTCTTCATCATCGATCTCTCGTGCTTCACTATCAACTGATGGAGGTTGTTCTGCAGCATCCTTCTTTCCAGCAGGTTCTTTAGCAACCTCCTTCACTGACCCAATATCTGCTGCTAACGTCTCGGTAACTTCTTCTTCCAAATCATCCTGCTTCGCTGTGGTATCTGCTGCTAATGTTTGCTTGATAGTCTCTTCTTCGAGATCTCCCTGCTTTGCCCTGCCATCGGCTGTTAACGTCTCCCTCACAGCACCTGGATTGCTGCTGTTGTGTTCTTGGCTTTCGTCAACTCTGTAGTAAATCTATGAAAACGAAAAATGACATATAATATTAGTCTTTCATGCCTTTCATTACTTTCCAAAAAAAAAATTAGCAAGGAACTTTTAATAAGGCTTCCCCACGTGAATGCTGACAGATTTTATTCAACTTATGGCCATATATTATACCACAACTGCTCCTCCACGTAAGATAGCAGAAATGAAGATGGAACTCACCACACATGTGCGAGGTGGGGAAAGTACTTTGAAGGAGTTGGGACGATTGTTGAAATTTGTTTCGGGTACTCCAGGTATTCCTTCAGGAGATGTAAAATGGTCCACATCATGACCCACCTGCCAGATTAATAAGAATGCACACGTTTCAGTAATTAGTCCTTCCACATGCACAACAGTTGCAAATTTTCAAGCGAAAGTGACAAGAGAACTCATTGAAATTAACTACCCAGAATAAAATCATTTCTGTACAAAATGTTTCTTTGTTTTTGGGAATGCACAGTGCTTCCGATTTTAACAGGCTACAAGAAAAATTCTACATGATTTCTTACTCTTCCATGTCCACCAAATTCCCAGGCGTCACTATCCAATGCAACTCTATACTTCCCTGGATGGTCGCACCCAACCTTATACCTGCATGTTCAACAACGAGACACGCAGAATAAATGGAAAGCTTATACAAAAAGCTCTGTGCAGCCCGCTGAAGTTCACTCTTTGGAACCACATCCACAATCTGTGCACGCCAAACTTAGTGTTACTTATTGGAAGATAACACGTACCCATCATATGTATTCTTTGGATGAAAATTGAACACGAAAACTAAATCCCCACGCTCAAAAACGATGACCTGAAACGTGAAAATTGTCGGTCACCACTCTGAATGGAATAATGCGGACATGCAACTAGACTGAATTATGAATAAAAGGGTTTACTGCGACAACTTCTGATCACCAATATAGCCAGCTATTTTTCCAAAGTCCATTTTGTTCTAAGATATCTGAATCACCAATTTAGAAACAAGATGCCTGGCAACCGGCACTTGATATTATGCACTACTATCTATCATCCAATGAGTCAACGAGTGTGACGCTCGGTGCCTGCCTCTTTGGTCCATCAACTTGCCCTCATTTTAGTGAAGAGTTCAGAGAAATATCACATTTGGCTGAACGTAATGAGTTGCATGCCCTCTATGTTTAGAAGACCTAACGTAAGAGTTTAGACGTCCTTCCAGAATAAACTAAAGGCATGCAAGATAAACATATGAGAGTTGATGATGTCTACCCCAAAGAAACCTGTACCTTATCTTCTTCATTAGTGCTGCTCACAATCTGCTTTGTTGATGAAAGAAACGAATACTTTTCATCGAGCAAGTTCATAGCTTTGTCAAATGCATTCATGAACTGAAATTTAATGAAGTATCATGTTTTATTGTCAAAAGAAAGCATAAAAGAAACCCAACAAACAATCGACAACATAAGCAATCAGTTCAGAAAGGCTGATACACTATTTGGAAGCAGTTTAACAATATTTCTCATCTTCTATCGTAGCCAGTTATCTAGAGTTACATTCTCTGCCAGTTAATCTAAGGGGATGTGCACCATAGTCCAATTTCCACCACCTAATTTGGCTCCTTAATGAACCAGTAGAATCATATTCTTCGTTTTCCAAAATACATACGGTAACAGAATGGGCCACGTTACATTTAAGTTCTGACCAACAATGAGTTTGGCATTTCATCATAAAAGGAAACATGCTGGCATGTTCTGCTTTTTATAATGAAAAAATGGCTGCTTATCAATTTGGAACAGTAAGTACACAGCATGAACCCAAGTTAAATATGATAAAGTTCACAAACCTTGTATCTCAAGTGTTCAGTATCAACTAGGTTCCACTGGCGTCTACACTTGTCATAGCTCCATCCATTGCCTTCCCTCGGAAAGTCAATCCACTCAGGATGGCCAAACTACAAGAAAATACTCATCAAAATGAACTCAACTACTAAAAATTTACATGCCTGTACATCCAATCGCCTAAATTTTCCTCAAAAGGATTTTCCTATTTCCTGCATTGCCTTTCACTGCAGTGCTAGTAAATTTGCATCTATAAGTGGCTAATAATTTCTGCTTCATGTATAATTTTGAAATATTTTAGATTAAGTGGTGGTATTGGCTAGCATTTATGTGAGAAATACCAAGGATAGTAGAACCGAGAGTTTGAAAGGCTAGAATTGAAGTTTCGCGCTTACCTCATTTCCCATAAAATTCAGATAGCCCTCACCTCCTAATGCCATAGTTAGAAGATGAACCATCTGCAAACCAGAATCACATCAATGGAAAAAAAGGCAACGCAAGACCAGAACTATATATCTTTAACGCATCATGCAATGTTGTTTGTGGGGCATCATTGATGGGATGAAGACAAAGTTAAAGAAGGAAGGAACAAGAATAAGCTGAGGAAAGTCATTCAGACATTGCATAATCAGACCTTATGAAGTGCCATCCCTCGTTCAACGGAAGGTGGAGGATCTATCAGACATGACATCCCGGAATACATTTCCTTATCCATCAGTAAGAAGGCGATTGTCTTGTCACCTACAATGGCCTAAAGAAACGAAGACAGGGAAACAATGGGTTCAGTTTGCATCACATGAAAGAAACTTTTCCTTGTCTAACTTTTTGATGCTTTTGCCTTTATCTGTTACACCAAGTTATTATCGACATTGATTCTGCAACCAAATAATACGAGTCCTTACAGCAATGAACAAAGAAGATATTCAAGCCCCTTACTTGGTCATGACTCTCAGCATAAGCAACACATTTCTCAGTGTATCTTCTATTAGTTAAACTCCATGAGATTTCCTCCATCGACCACTCTTCATCAACCTTGTTTTTCAAGTAGTCAATCCATTTGTCAGGAATGGCCATTGCTAGGCGATAATCAAAACCAATACCCCCCTCGGAGACCAATCGGCCAAGTCCAGGCATGCCAGAAACATCTTCTGCAATCACGGTGGCATCTGGCCAGATGTTGTGAATCAAAGAATTGGCAAGCATCAAATAAACAACAGCATCAACATCAGTTGCCTCACTGAAATACTCATTATAATTCCCTGTAAATGCCATGTTGATTCCATGGTGATGGTATAACATTGAAGTTACTCCATCAAATCGGAAACCATCAAATTTGTACTCCTCAAGCCACCATCGTAGGTTGGACAGAAGAAACCGAAGAACCTCCCAATTAGCATAATTAAAGAGTCTACTATCCCATAATTTGTGGTAGCCCCGATCTCCAGTGTGAAAATAGGAATCCTGAGAACTTTGCCCAACATCAAAGCCATTGAGGCCATCAGTAACATTGTTACTTGCATGGCTGTGAATAACATCCATTAGAACACACAAACCCATGCTATGGGCTTTGTCAATTAAATATTTAAGATCCTCAGGAGTTCCAGATCTACTGCTTACAGCAAAAAAATTGGTAACATGGTACCCAAACGATCCATAGTAGGAATGCTCCATGATTGCCATTAATTGAACTGTGTTATAGTTATTTGCTCGTATACGAGGTAGAACTTCATCAGCAAATTCTCGGTATGTGTTAATGCGAGGTTCAGAACTACTCATTCCCACATGAGCCTCATATATGCGTGGAGCCATGGGCTTTGGAGGCCGGGGGTACTTATACTGATACCTGCAAATGAATAAAGTGGCGATCAATAATTGTTGCAAGGCACGATTGGTGCCAGTTTTTTGTATTTTGAAGAGTTACAATACAAACAGGTAAGAATTTTCAGAATGGAAGTATCAACTCCTTTGGCAGAAAAGCAACAATGATAAGCTGTACAGAACATCCATAACAAGTCAAATGACCTAAGAACACACAAAATTGAAAGGAAAGAATATCTTTTACTTATCCTGCCATCTTGTCAACTTGTATAAGAAAGGAAAGAAAAGCAACAATGATAAGCTGTATAGAAACTCTCCATTGAATTGTATAATCATTGGAATTGGAACTATACATACCTTTCTGAAGCTGGAGGATCCCAGTATACACCATCATACGGTGCTCCAAAACTTCCAGGGTCCACAGTAGCATATCTAATCCAAGCTGGAATTCGATCAATCCAAACTCCATCGCCATGCTTGAATCGAAATTTGACCCTTGAATTGTGAGGCATGGCTGGATTTCCTTCAGAATCAGGTATTCTAATGCTCCAAACTCCAAATTCATTCTTTTCCATCACATGTTTGGAACCATCCCATCCATTGAAATCTCCGATGACTTGTGCCTCCCTACGTTTTAAAGGGAACTTATAAACAATTAACAACAAAAACAAATTTCACAATGTGACATTGTTGCATTGTGAAGGCAAGCAAACAACATACTGAGCTGCAGGGGCCCACTCACGGTAGACAATGCCACCTTCTTCTCTGTTAAGTCCAAATTTCAGGTAACCTGTAAAAAGGTGGACACAAAATGATTAAAAATGGCATATGGAACTAGCAGAAAAGGAACTACATGTAGACAGACCTCTTAAGCAATTGAAAACAGCAACTTTAAAAGTTTTCAGTAACTAAAACCGTTTGATGACATGAGTTTGACTTGCAAACAGCATCACAATGAAAATGGATGTATAGTTAAGCATCGGGATTCCATAAGAACGAATTTCCATGACACATTGTAAAACCATTCAGAGAGGCCATCAAATCAATGAACATACCAGAAAGGGAAAACTTAAAAAATATTTGCACTACTGAAGAGAACCTTTGGAGAATTCCTCAAGACCTCCTTCATGTTTTTCAATCAGCTGCTTTTGATCTATATAGCTTTCCATTCTGTATCTGAAGTGATCCTTAAATGGTTCCAATCCAGCATCAGTGCTCAAAAGACCAATCATTTCCAAATCATCTTCAGCATTTGTCATCGTTGAGCTGTCATCTGTCATGACTGCTGAGATTGTGAGACCATGTGGCTGCATGTGCCAACGAAACGCATCACTTCATACTTATTAATATAACAAAAAGGAGGCATTCATGCCAGATAAAAATTTTAATGTATTATTGATTACTTAGGAAATTGTCATCAGAACGCATACACATGTACACATATAAATGTGAGATTTTGAGCAGTTTCACACAGTAAAAAAAGAAAGAAACCTACCCTCTTGTTCATGGAAAATCCTGAGAGGAAATGATATTTACGACAACCAAGCAAAGATCGAGAACCACAAATTAGCCCAGCTGGCTTTTGTCTAACAATGTGAGAATTGCTCTTCAAAGCCTGTCAATTATACCTCATAAAACGTAGAGAAATTAGCAACTTGTCAAATGATAGCACAAAAAGCAGAAATACATAACCAGTAATAGCTTCGTGATAGCCGGATTTGATTTAACAACTGAATCAGAAATATCATTTTCAAGCAAATGCAATTAATTAAACTCATTCGATGCTTCATTTCGTAGAACTTGTGAAGATATAAATAAGCAGTGCAAGACAAACCAAACGTTTTCTCATTTCTAGATTCCATAATAAGTATAAATATCAAATGCTTAATATGATTGCGTAAGAGAAAGCAAACCGATGAAAATGCAATCTGAAGTACAAACATCTGGTTAAATAACATAACCAGCAAGCAGTAACTTAACAACCATAGAACGTGAGAGAACTCAGAAAAAGAAAAGATTTTACCTTTTTAGAATTGCAGGCTAGAGGACCAAAAACAGGAGCTGGACTTAAACCTGAAGAGCCTATCATCATCATCATCATCTTCTTCTTCTTCTTCTTCTCCTCCTAACTTAAACTCTGCTCGGACACAACCAAAGAGTTTTAAATTTTTCTTTTTTTTTAAAAAAACTAATTGCGGTACTTCCTTCCTTATAGTTGCAGAAATTAACGATCAGCTTCGACCGACACGTAGGCTTATGACATCTAATCAGAGACATAACCACCGTTGATTCCTTGGGGTTGGGTCCACGGTTATTTCATTATATTATCTTGCTCCCACCTTTAACAACTTTCGCGGGACCCGTGATTTGATTGGTTTTTTAGGATTGACCGTCTACAAGGTAAAGCATATGCTCCACGTGACTAGCACACAGCCGTCAGATCACAGGGGAAGTCCTCATATCTGACGGAGAAAATTCAATCTATGCTTATATTCTCCTCTGTAGCCGTCCGTATTTAGGAACAATATTACTGTTATACGTAGCTGACATATCATGCCACGTCAAAGATCCCCCTCCCTACAAAGCGTTTAACTAGACGACATCGATTCCGGTCAAGCTACTACATGAGCAGGAGTTTAGGGAGAGCAGTCAAGCTACCACATGAGGCCTCTGGTCATACGGTGACGGTAGAGCTGAGGAGTGGAGAGCTTTTATAGAGTTAGTATGGTGAAATGCGAAGATAACTGGAATTGCCAGCTCTAAAACATCACTTACACTGCTAAGGTGCTTCAATAAGCATTTGGTTCGTCCTATTTGTGATGGATTTGTAATTGTATCTATTCTTAAAATGTAGAGTATTATCTGCCTACGTCATTTCTTAGGATTCCTTTTCCCTTTTCTTGAAGGGCAAGAGTGCATCACATGAAGTTGGCAGGGGTAGATCTGTTGCTATGTGTGCAAAAGTACGCTTCTTTTCTTTGAACGAGGGTTTAATAACTCCCAAAACATGCAGAATTTAATGCTGTATTGAAATATGAAATTCCAAATAGCAATTTCTCACAAATTGCCTCATTGTGAAATCATTTCAGGAACTCCATTCTTGATTTTATGATTGGAAGTTTAATGATCCTATCTTTCTCAAGGAGTAGGCTCAGACTGCTGGACGTGCGGCACCTCGTAAAGGCACAGTTCCACCTGTTAGGAGGTGAAGGCATTGTTGCTTTATGTATTCATTTCCTTTGTTGCTGAAGGGGAGGAAAATCTTATCATTTGCACCGTAATCTGACCTGAGTTGATGAAAGCACTCAAGTGTTGACAGTAACAAGCACTCCAAAGATGAGTCCTCTTCGGAAGCCATAGTAGTTTTAAGGTCGCATCAAATTGATACCATAAGAATGTGTCAAGGGCCAATTGAGTCCGTGTTTGATTCTACTACATAACCTTTATCGACCTGAGACGTTCTGGTATCTCTCTAGGCTTATGGCAAAGATTGCCAAAATGCAAATAGCGATGGACGGGATGCATCCCAAATTTTCCAATTCCGGTAGTGCCGGAAGGGATTCTTCTCTCTCTACTCGGACAAATTGTTTGGTTTACTTGATATGGATGGAATATCAAAAAAACGAAAGAGGATTCAACTCTTGACAAAAAGAAAACATTCAACTTAAGTTGTTTTTGTTTCAAGATGGAACCACTGCACTTGCTTCCGACTCCATTATTGCACCTCGCTGCATAAAACAGACAGAAGCTGTACATGGAGTTGCTATGAGCACAGTACTCATATATCACAATCCCGTGGAAACTCTCTGAAATTAACGGAAGTAGCCATAGAGTTCCAAGAAGCAGATGCACAAGTTCCCGGGAACAGAGGCATCGGTAGTCGGCCCAGTCAAAACAACCCTAAAGAATCTGAATGGAAGCAGGGAATTAGGCCCTGTTATGGGCCATGATGCAAACTGTCCAGGCTTGCATATAGTTTGATCATCTTCATGTACTCTCAGCTTGGTCCACGTCTTCCCGTCCAGTGAGCCCTACAATTCAAAACTCTGTCATTCTTCCATCTTATCATAAGCAGAAAATTCCCCTCTCGGAAGATGGGGAGAATAGTCCTGCAAGCATGCTACAAGACGACTTCATGTTTCTTACCTGGAAATTCCAATATCTCATATATGCTCTCGATCCATCTTGTCTGAGGGTATAGTAGTTGCACATGAGCTGCACCAATCACATCCCACAAATCACCAGGGCGACCTCAAACATTTAACAAAAGCAAATGGAAAATCCAAATTGATCGGAATTCATCAGCGACGTGGGATTCATGTTGGCGTACATGCTACCAGTCACGTGTTGTTTAGAGTAATGTTAAATTCTGTATCTTATGATATTGGTATGGTTGCAATTTTACCAATATAAAAAGTTATGGAAGGTCAACCAAAGAAGTTAAAAGCGTCAAGGGTGTAAGCAGACCTGATGATCTTGACCAACGTCAACCATCCACCAAGCACATTTATTCCCATCTTCCATTCGAGGCCCAGCAAAAGATGTACCCTGATCCACAACAAAATCATTTTGTTACAATGATGAAAGTCGCAGTGAGCATAGGATTCACAGATTTACACATCATTCTACCTGGTAAGTTCTTGAAACCAAGGCCTTAGGGTCTGTGTATCTTGAAGTGGGACTGCTAGCTGTAATAGTGATTTTCTGAGACAAGCAATTAACAGGATTAGGAACTGTATCATAAATGTTCTGGTAATCTATCAAGGTTTTATTTCCTTTTATAGAAAGACGACAAAATGCTGAAAGTGTCATAATGCCTTCAAAACCCTCCTAGCCATTAGCCATTACCCTACTCCAACAATTATTGCTAGAAGGAATGCCCACGAAAAGTTCACCTTAGATAGAACAGGATTAACCCACTGGTGTTTCCCATAAGATGTGCCTGCGAAGTAGAGAACTCCATTGCTGTCACCATCACATATGTACTGGAGCTCCTTATAACTTGATCGTCTGTGTTGAAACCGTATGCTACAAAACACAGATTATTTTAGTTGCCCTTGCTCAAGCCAAAAGTTATATCGAAACGATCAACGCCAAAGCTAAGAATGCAGAACATAATCAAACAAGCAAGTCGAAACGAATTTGTAACACAAACGTTCACTCCTCATAAAAAGCAATCCTCTTCCACAGCTAATGCAAAATAAGGGCTCTAAAAGACAGCATATGTTCTTTTGGATGAAACAAAGAAAGTGTTTGACCAAGCTACAGAAGCTTTTTTGGAGCTGCAGCGATACATGTAACCCATACAAAAAATGGGTTTATCAGTCAATAAGATATCCATGAGCCATCTCCATTTTCTATAGACCAAAGTATTTGGATGGAGAGCGAGAAAGCACAAAATAGAAATGCTCGAGTAAGCTCATTGACTGAATTTTTTTATCAAGATCAAGAAAAACGAATGAGAGGATAAAAGCGACTCACTTTTTGTCATTTTCAGCCTTTGCTGATCCATATTCTACATGATTCACGCCCTCCTTCACCTATAACACCAAGGAAGAAATTAGAAAATGAAGTAAATAATCCATGCGGCCCCTTTGGTCCCACGACTATATTCTCCCAAAAAGATGCATCAACTTACAAGGTCATCAAAAATTTGAATGTGCCCCGAAAGATTGCTCTGTCCCAACTGCAAAATGATAATCCAACACTATAGTCATATTCTTGATGGAACAATCAATACATCTCTCTGGATCCAATCCAAGGCCCATACCTTCTTAAGCAAGTGAAATGGCAGCAACGGAAATCTCACAGATGGCAATAATTCGTTTAAAGATTGAAGCCTATCTTGAAAAATGAGATCTGGAGTTGAACTTTCCATTAGCTCGTCAACCATCTCCAATCCCAGAAACTCCTTAGCTCTCATGCACCACATCAAAATTGCTTTGAGAACTCTTTCTTCACATGTCACAGTCAGATCTTGATGCTGCAAAACCCACCATTTGTTATAGCAACATGACTAATTGGTTTATCATATTTACCGGTGTCCACTGCAAATACTTCTTATTCAAGAAAGCATATAAGGTATTTTAGCTACAACATTTATAAATCATATAAGTTTCTACAATGAAGAAACTTATACCTATAGTGGTTTTGCAAATAACACACATCAAGATGCCTTCAGTTCTTATCTCAAATCCACCTAACAACCTGTCTAATTGCTGAAACTGAGGAGTCCAAATATATTACTACATCTCTGAGATAAAAAGAGGATTAACTGGCACAACCCTTTTCATCAGGTTGTAGTACTCTCCAAGAGCAATTGCCCTTCCAAATTTTCAGACCATCTCTACTTTTCAGAAAGAGCATATGCATGTCTTCTTGTCTAACTTATATTCGAATCAACCGTCAATCTCAAAAGGCTTTAAAAAGCAAGTACCCACCTGAATGATACTGCTAAAAGTTCTCTCATCTAACATGATGAAGTCGCAGCTTGCAGTTGTGCAATAATCGAAGTGTGTTGCAAATTTCCTCACACAGGTTTCTTCGATAAGTTTACAAGATAGAATTGATGAAACCGCAAGCAGAATTGGACATACTGAATCCTGCAACAAAGTCCGACAGTTAGCTTCTAAAGAATGACCCGAATAATTTCCCAAATTTCGATTCTTCGTCGTCCAATAAACTTGTGCATAATAGAAAAACTCGTGTTGTATGATCTTCTTCCACTAGGAGTACTCCAGCCCTGCATATAATATGTACATGAAAAGGTGTCAATATCTTATGATTCAATATCAGAAAAGGAATCTCTTCTTCTGTTACCAGAAGTCCGAAACCGCAAGTCACTTCTCCGATCTCTATTTCTAATCAGACAAGTAGAATATCATGAAGAAATAAGAAATGATTGTTATTCTAAGAAAACTGGGCTGGATTAGTAGTTGGCAGGTTAAAGGCTAGCTACCTCCGAGAGGCATTCTAAAAGTGTTTTGCAGCATTCCTGGTAAAGAAGAGTGACCCCAAATTTATCGGCTAATAGAAGAAGCTGGAGCAACAAGCTTCCAAAATCCATGGTATCCTCCAAATTGATTTCCCCGCTATACATGAAGTCCAGCATGATCGCGAACGCTTCTGGTGAGACATCACTGAGATAAATCTCAGAAGAGCTACTCTCACTCATTCCATTTGTGAACATCTGCATTGCAACAAGCTTTCTCAGTAACAGTCAGGTTAATTTGGAAAAGATATAAAAATCTAATACATTGTCAAATGACAATTTACAAAAAAACCTCCTTAAATAATTTGCGTAACCTTGGTGTTTGTTTTTTCACGCCTGCATTTTCATTTTAATAGTCCTAAAAGGTGCTACCTAAAGCACTAAGAGCGTGAAGGGGCACAAGAATAGAAAGAAGACAAGAATGAATAACCTTTGCAAATGGGACACTCCACAAGCTCAGAATGACTTTATGAGAGCGAGAAACAAAACCACAACTATCAACATATGTATTTATATCACTGTACTCTCCAGCGGATTGCAGCTTTTTGAGCTTTTGCACATTGATGGGAAGCCCAAAAGGGAAATTCGCACAACAATGAGGTCGCGAGTTTGGAAACGACAGTTCCACATTCTTACCAGAGGCGAACAATTTTTTGTTCAGTTTAAAATGTTCCACAATTTCCTCACAGAGCTTAGCCAGTGGCATCACTTCAAACCGTAGGCTCAAAGCCCACAATGCACCAAGTAGTGACTCCGGAATCTAGATTAAAAAATGAACAGAAAAGTGGGTTAAATTACACTATAAGTCTCACAGCACGTTTTTCGGAAATAAAAAAGGAAAATTAAAATGAGGATGATACCTGGGTGTAGCCTGTATAGATAAATCGAAGAAGAGCATGTAGAATTGGATAGGTTACATCCCGCAGCAGAACAGCTTCTTCATTTGACAAGCTTACAGGAAAATTGCCAGATGCTTGCAAGATAACCTTATGCGCTGGGACAGGTCTTTCTTCTTCACCAACAACAAAAAACATATCAGATAATTCCCTACTCTCTAGGTAATTTTCAAGTCCCCATTTGTCAAAGTCAACATATTCATCTTCCACACACTCTTCAGCATCTCCCTTGCCACCATGTTCTCCATAATCAACTTGCTTCCACAGCAACATATGATTATGAGGCAATGGCAACACATTAACATTTCTATAACCAACATGTTTATCCCAGCTACTAAGTCCAACGTACTGCACATTGCAATTTGGATTTGAATCCAGCCATTGAAATACAAGATTCTGAAAAGGGTATCTTCCCTTGCCTACACTGATCAACCCGTCATAAATACAGATCCAGTAACTCTGAAAGGCAGAAGAGGAGCAAAGTCCAATACCTTCTGCATCGACCACAGTCTTACCATCGACCTCAATCTTCAATCTTCGATTCCTATGACTCCCAAGAATCACAGCGTAATAAGGACTGTTGTCTCTCTTATAATGGTAGTGCTGACTCCCTACGTTCTCTCTAAAAACCAAAGTAACATCATTGTGAGCAGAAGCATCAAAAGCCACGCAACCTCTTCCGGCTTCTCGGAATTTCAAATCCTTGCTCCAGGCACACTCAAATGGTGCAACGGTGACGAACTTTTGCTCCTTTTCTTCGATCATCATTCCTTGTGGAAAAAACAATATCATTTACCCAATTGACACTCGCTGCAGAATCAGCAAATACTTGTAGAACGGTAAGATACCATGAAAGATACCACCTTTTATCTAACTTGAAAGCCCCTCCTGATTTTAATCAAAACAAAGGGATACCCATCGGAAGGAATTAATCAAAAAATAATAATTGGCGTGAAGATTGGAAAACAGAAGTAATATGGTAGTAACGGCTAAGAATGAAGCCGAATAACAAACGAAATATCGCTATCCAAGAACAAACCAGAAACAATCTGATTTCCACCCAATTTGACAATACAAAAAATCTGAACCCACAAACAAAGTCCTCTGAATCTATCAGAATCTGACGTCAATCCTACACCACATCCTTATCCGAGGACTATAACAGTACAAAAATATCTATCGTCAAAATAAAAATAAAATAAATTAAAAAATAACCAAAAAAAAATCCCAGAAAACGACAACCAAAAAAAAAAAACAAGTGGTGGGTGTTTATTTTCGTTGTTACCTGGTGGAAGATTCAAACGTTACGATCTCTATCAACAAGTAGAACATGAAAGTAGATATTTGGATCGGATTTGAAAACGACGGCGTGAAGAGAGCGAAATATGCGTGAAACAACTCCAATCGGATACAAAATACGGCGTGAATAGCGTGGCTTGTAAATGGAAAAGGAAACTGAAGCTAAAGATGAGTATGGATGAATCGATCATTGCCGCTTACTTTATTTTATTTCTTTATTTGAATAATCGGTGGCTTTATTCCATTCATGGAGATTATGATTACTAAAACGTGGCCCAAGTGTATCGATGATGGTGAGATGCTTTACTATTTCACGATATTTTCCATAAATTGCTTTTCTTTCTACTCTGACAAAGTCAATCTTTTCTTACCAAATTAAAGAAACTAATCGGTTTACTTTTTAGGTTTTTGCCCTTTTACTTGCCATGGTGGTGGTGAGACGGCTTTGCAAATTGGGAATATATATATATGTGCAGCATTGGGGGGAAAAAAGATTATGTGCATTTATTGTCGATAAACATGTTCCTCTCCAGGTGGGGCAACTTGAGTTGCTCTATCACACTTCTCAGCCCCGAAAACCACTGCCTGAATCTAATGTTAACATTGTTGCTAGTCTCTTTATGTTAGCTGGTCAAGTAAAAAGTTTGCAGCTTCAGTTCTTGCCGCATATCCAAATTTTGATGTACAATACTTCCTGTGTACGCCAGTCAGCTTGCCTTGTCCAGCATTCTGATGATATATAGCCATTAGCCTTGAGCATTCCCTGTAAAAGATCCAAGGAATATTATTTCCCTGTAAAAGATTTCATTTGTATTTACAGAGAAAAAGAAGAAATTCACTTACAGAAGCTGCTCTTCGGTGTAGCTGGTGTACCGCTCGTTAGTCTTGCTCCAGTACCTGAATCCACTAAGAGTGGACTGAGCAGTATAAATTGCTGCAGCAGCTAACAGAGAAGGTCGAAACTTGAGAATCTCGTATTCAACTAGACAAAGCTCTATGATGAAGAATGATAGAAGCTCAAGCTGCTCGAAATTCAAATTGAGATCAGTATGAAATCAAGTTTAACTTTGCGTGCAGTTTCAACTATTCACGAACCAAACCTTCTTATCAGATTGAGCAGCTTTAAGAAACCTCCTCATGAACACATATGGAGTGGGAACAGATACATTAAACTGCAAGGTATTCACCATCAACTTCTCCTGCAGGATAGTTAAAAAAAAAAAAAAAGAAAGGAAAAGCTATCGTCAACTTGGATTCGATTGCAAATGAATCCATGAGACAACGAATCATGGGTTGGTTTGATTATGACGTACCATGTCAAGAACTTCGTTTCTATTGTAGGCCTTATCAGAGATCACAATGAGATCGTCCACGACAGGAACTGATACTTCCTCGTATTTGCATGCCAGAAGCATGGCAGTCATCCCAACAAGCTGGAGTTTCTTTCTCACTACTGGTCGAACTGCTAAAAATCTATCAATAATATTGATAGTGAGATACAATGTCTCATCCATCAGTTCAAACTTGTAGTGCACCTGTTCATTCCATCAACTACGTTAGCAACAGAGAGAGAATCAGCCAAGTGGTCATCAAATTGAAGCAGATATGCTATATTGCGTACCTCAATCAACCAATCAATTAGTATACCCCTCATCCTCTCATTAATGTCAGATTGCTTTGACATGTAGTTCGACGGGACACTTGATGATATCTACGAAAAGATAGAACAAGAATTTTTCCCTAAATTTGCGTTGATCAGCAGCCAAATACCCACTAAACCTGATAGCAGATTCCATACCTCGGTTTGCCGGTAGAAATTATACAGATCATCGATGTACTCAACCACTGCTAGTGGGTTTTTCTTGTCACAACTGTCTATATCCACCAAAGGCTCAACATCTTCCATTTCAACTTCTTCCTGCAAGAAACAATATGAATTACAATAGTCAGCACAAAAGTATGCCATCAAATCTAACTCTAAACACAACACAAGGAAATAAGAATACCATGCGATCAATCTCTTCCAACATTGCTTCAGTGTGTTGAACAAATATGGGCACAGAGAAGCCCCCATTGGACTCACAGTCTTCTGCGTCTACAATACTACAATCCTCAGACTCGCTTGGAATAGGGATTGAATGAACCGTCCTCTTGGTTCTCTGTCAAAAAAAAAAAAAAAAGCGTCAACTTCAATTGAATCTGGCATTGATTCTTTGTTTTCTGTCTATCTATCCAGCAAACTAAAGATCTTTAATTGCGGAAAGGTACCTCTGGTTTTTCTTGATGCTTGTTGGCAAGTTGGGCGGCGAACTTCCTACTAACAACAAATTAACATTCAAGACGATTATCTTGGCAACATATAAAGATCGATACGGTACTAAGCACTGACCTGGTGATCGGTCGATGCGCCGGTATTGCTGGGTTCTTCTTCCCACAGATTGATTGTCTCCTAAATTAGGAAAAGATCAAAAAAAAAAACAGATATATCAAACAAAAAAAACTAATACACCCTTAAAAGAAATATAATTTTGTTTTGTTCAAGAATATAAAAGACAATAAAAAAAATTGTCTGAATTTTAGAAGTCTTATTTAAGAACAAGAAAATCAAGGGAATCCAACATTAAGGACAAAAGGAAAACTTACTCTGATGAACCTCTTTTATTGACTGCACAAGGTGGTGCTCCATTTATGTTCTGGTTGATGCTGCTCAACGCTCTGCGGTTGTTTCCGGTCGCATCTGCCGTGAACTTCCCAACTCCAGCATGTAGACCTCCTGAAAATTAATGCAAAATTTAAAGACCTATTCTTGCGTCTGGACTAAACAGCAAAATCGAAAGCATTTGAACCAGAAGATCCTAAAAAATAATTGGAGTTCGGGTTAAGATTCAATTACCTATCACATTAACTGCCCCGATAATACCAGGGTTGTTCTCGTTTGTTCCAACCATTGTCGTCTACAAGAAAGAACTGAAAGCTAGAAAGAATTAAAAATAATAATAAAAACCACTTAGAAGATGAATTGAAACTTCTTAATATCTAACAAACAGAAAATGCATAGATTTGATTGATCAACTTCAAATTGAATCAAACACCGATCTCTTTATCAAGAACCAAGATCGCAAACTTTTTAAAAAAGAGAAAACATATCAAAAAGACTGATGAAACCCACCTCAAATTTCAAGAATCCTGTCAAATTGATCTACTAAATTCGATTAAAGAACTTCAAAAATTTAAGATTCTTTTAAAGCACGTGCTGGGATATATGTTTTGGTTATCAGATGTGAATCACTGAGAGACGGGCGTCAAAAGAACTCCATTAGTCATGGAGTAGAAGAAGAAAAAGAAAAAGGTTTAGGTTTTGAATCACTGATCTGACTGTGATTCGTTTAGGTTTTGGGTTTATGGAAGAACAACGAGCAAAAAAAAGAAGAAGAAAAAGAAAAAGGCTCGCTGAGTAAACGAATTGAGACGGAAACAGCGGACATATGTCTGCACATGGTTTTATGAAATTTTTAAATTTAACGGCTAGTGGATTGTGACCGTTAGATTTATTTAGATTGAAAAGTCGCACTCTTTCTGTGTAAAGAAAGATAATAAAAAAGCCTAACGGTTATCCTGCTTCTACTTTTCAAATTCTGTTTGCTTGCATCTCCTATTACTACCTGGGCCTTGTTTCATTGGAGATATATGAAATAGAGAGCCCACATAACTCGATGTTTGGACCTGATATAGAACATTAGACGAACTTGGGCTCATTATGCCAGTCGCATGGTACTGCGAGGTCAACCCAATCAGATGCATCTTTTGATGGGTATCTGCTTCCCACTTCCAGTAATTAATAGTACTGCCTGACGAACAATATGCGATCACTTGCCCATACAAATTCAATAATTCTGCTGCTTTCCCTCGAATCCGGGCCGGTTCCAGTGAGAAAGTCTTCTCTTTGCTTAACGACTTTGTCATTAAGTCAGTAGGAGGTATCCGCTCTGACATCAACAAAATCGCAAAAAATGGAATTGCTCCCACGATTCTGTCCTATCTCTCAATGCCTCGGCCATTTAAAGTTCTATGCTAGAGCCGTAGATGCTGGGCAGGGTTGATTTTGGGACACTTCACATCTTTCTCTATGACTTTCTCCACATGGTGGAGCATGGTTTGTGAGTTATCAGCCACAGCAACGAGGATGGATTGGGACCCTACATTGTCCAAACTTGAGACGTAAATCCATGTTTTTGAATTCTGATCTCTTTGACCACATTACAATGAGATTATAAGGATAGCCATGATGATACCATACTTTCTAATCAGGCAGCTGATTCTTCAAACATACCAACCATTAACATGGAGGCAGGACTGAGTTTCCATTTCACCAAGTTGGTTTGCTTATCATCCTACTCCTACGGGTTGATCTCACAGCCGCTCTGATCTTAAGTTGATTTCGTGATTCCGTTCATATAACCCTAACATGCAGAAGAGACACATCTGATATTTCTTGCATTTTAAATTTCAGAATAATACATATTGATCATGATGATCAATCAGAATTAGTATACAGCAACTGCAGGTTATAGCAAGCAACGATCCCGATAGTTATTCTCCATGTGCATGGATCGGCAGCATTACGCAATAACGTTATGCATTTAGCTAGGATAGAAAATAATAAATAATAAAAAATGATAATCCTGAAAGAAGAAGTAAAGAAATTCAAAGTGATAATCGCCGAAAGAGAAAAACAAAGTAAAGATTTGAAAAAAGAGGTGAGGTGTGGTGGACCAGAGTGATCCATTAGAAATCTAAAAGGCGTATTGGCAACACGCTCTTATCCCGTTCTGTAATTCCATCTTCTTCGGGTTTTAACTGTTTATTCGACGTATTCATTCCACCATTAACAGTAATGATTGTGATCATTAGGTTAAAATTACCATCAATCAACATCCATGCTTGCCCCCACCATTGCAGAAATAATGAATCAAGTTGCCAGCCCAATTACGACGCTAATTAGTCTCACTAATTGATATTTTTGTTCCCTTCCTCAGATCGAATCATTCCGATAGAGTTGGCACGTAAGAAATAATTATTATATAAATAAAATGAATATTACCACCTGTAAGTATGCATGTCCATGTATATGTCTACACCCACACGGAGCTTGCGTCATCACGAGCAAGTCGACGGACAGCTTCCCATCCGCCTCCGCTACCGCCTGTGGACGCTTATCTTACAGCTGTCCATCGGCCCATCATTTCCTCAAGTTGATATAAACCGTACGTAATATTTAATTTTGGTTTAAAGTATATATTTTGATTTAAAGTATATGCATATATATATGTACATATAAATTGAAGATGGCTAACCACCCTATGGAACGACGGTGAGTTTCATTTGTTAATCAAGGAATCAAAATGGTCCTACACCCTCATTACAATGCCCTGACCAGGACAAGCAAAGTAGGTGGTGGGCACGAGCAATCTTGCATTATTGGTCTTGATCCCAGCCCCATTTGTCTCCACAGTTGCATTATTTTGCGGGTTATCGTAAATGAAAATCTATATATTATAATAATATTTCTGCAATAATTCATCTTTGAAAATTCTCAGATGTAGAATTATTTGGTAAAATGATCTTATCTCTTATGATTTTTTTGGATAAGTGAGTTGGGCCGCATTGGTCCCTACCTGTTTGTAAAGTCTCGCCGGTACAAAGGCACATGCTTTGAAAGTCTAGGCATATGGCAACCACAACCATGCACACCAAAAAGTCATGGCGTATTCTGCCATCACTCCTTTGTTTTCTAGCGCAGGCTGCTCTGTTGCTTGCTAGTTGGCATTTGATGGTGCGTATCATCGCCTGTCCCTGTATATTTTAGTTTTCGTTTTCCAAAATATAAATTAAGGTGTTGATTAATTAGTGGATACCGAGATCTGGTTAAACCAAGCGATGGAAACTGATCATGTAGGTGAGATGGTGAATGGAGAAAGGTTACAAACTGGGCTAAAACTTGATCATGAACTGCCCTTGTCAATTATTGGCCATTTTCTTGTCACCATTAATGAATTCGGTGCCACGGTTGCTTTCTGGATTCAATCTTTTACCATCTTTCAACAAATATCTTACTCCGTTTAGATCCCAAGACATTAACATCGTACATCAAACTAATATTAGGATATACTAAAATTATCATCTAAATATATCCTTACATTATAGCCAAGTACCATAAATAAAAATCCCAATAGTTAAGGTTGCAGATGTATTATTATATTCATTTTAATTTTTAATTTCTTAGAGACTATTACAATATGTCAAAAAAATCCCCACGTGAATAAGAGCGACTGCATGTGAATATATAATAAAATTAATTTTTATTCGTCCTGAAGTGGTGATAGAAGTCCATAGATCTAGAAATGAGAGGAAAATTGATTACATATCGCGATAAGTTGATAAACTCGTGAAGGATAATTATTTTAAAATATCTAAAATTTGACTATACCCAAAACTTGCTCAAAATATACAGCAAGAGGATGGAATGCGGAAAGCTGATCAGAGCTTTATAAATAGTTACAAGCCTTCCCTTCCGTTTTAAAACTCACTCGTCTCTCCCTTTTTCTTTCTACTTCAATCTCCAAGAAATTAGAGCTTCTCCTCACACTCTTTCCCCATGGATCCTTACAAGGTATATATATATATATATATATATATGTATATATGTATATATGTATTGTTTGAATGCTTTCCTTGCTCTTTCCTCCTGTTGAAGATTGTTTAATTCAGTGATAGATTTGTTTTTTGGGTTTCGAACTGCAGCTTACTGACACTATGTTTCGATCCAGCCGTTGTAATAAGCAAAAAAAAAACTAAGTCAAACTGATTTCTATTGAAATAGACTGGCTGGACCACTTTTATCATAGCTTCTATTTACTTTGCAAATCTAATAATTTGTTGAAATATTTTTAAAATTGCATGTTCTTTTCGTTTTTGGGCTGATTCCACAAATCTTGGATCCTATGTCTTTCTTCCCTGATAGCTTACTCGGAAACGTTGATCCGGTTAACTTGAGCATGCTTTTCAGATGTCTCTTGAGCATATACCAGTTATCCGACTCGACTTGGTTAAAACTAGTCCTTGTTGGTTGGTTTACGGACTGACGACCAGGAAAATTAAAATCTGTCAAAGAGATCATCTAGATCTAGCGGAAACTAAAGAAACTAAAATGGTTGAGAAACCAAAAAGCTTACAAGAACATAAATTTCACAGTTTAAGCTGTTTTCTTTGAGAAAGATCTTAATATTGGTAATATATTAATGCAGTTTCGCCCGTCAAGCTCTAATGATACACCCTTTTGGACAAACAATACTGGTACTCCAGTTTTCAACAACAATTCCTCCATGACTGTCGGGCAGAGAGGTAATTTTGCTTTTCTCTTTCTTTACAAGTTCGTCGTCAGCCTCGGAATGATTATTTACGGGTGTTTAAACATTGGACAGGTCCGATTCTGTTGGAGGATTATCACATGATAGAGAAACTTGCCAACTTCACTAGAGAGAGAATTCCAGAGCGTGTTGTGCATGCCAGAGGAATGAGTGCCAAGGGTTTCTTTGAGGTCACCCATGATGTGTCCGATCTGACTTGCGCAGATTTCCTCCGCGCGCCTGGTGTTCAGACTCCGGTCATCGTTCGTTTCTCCACCGTCATTCACGAGCGTGGCAGCCCTGAAACCCTTAGAGATCCTCGAGGTTTCGCTACCAAGTTTTACACTAGAGAGGTGAGGGTTTGTACTATAGTATGCAAACAATTATTAAAAGATCCTGACGGTTTCGCTACGAGACGTTCGGTTATTTGAAATGACTCATCTAATTTGTCGTTTTGTTTTTCTGTCTTGTTTGACGTGATCAGGGTAATTTTGATATCGTGGGAAACAATTTCCCGGTATTTTTCATCCGTGATGGGATCAAATTTCCAGATGTGATACACGCATTTAAGCCCAACCCAAAGTCTCACATCCAGGAATACTGGAGGATCTTTGATTTCTTGTCACACCACCCTGAAAGTTTGAGCACTTTCGCTTGGTTCTTTGATGACGTTGGAATTCCTCTGAATTACAGACACATGGAAGGATTTGGTGTTCACGCCTATTGTCTGCTCAACAAAACTGGAAAAGTTACATATGTTAAATTTCACTGGAAACCCACTTGCGGTGTAAAGTGTTTGATGGATGACGAAGCTGTTAAGATTGGAGGAACCAATCACAGTCATGCTACTCAGGATTTATATGATTCCATCGCGGCTGGCAATTTCCCAGAATGGAGACTTATGATCCAGACCATGGATCCGGCTGATGAAGACAAATTTGACTTCGATCCACTTGATATGACCAAAATTTGGCCTGAGGACATCTTCCCTTTGCAGCAAATTGGACGATTGGTCCTAAACAGGAACATTGATAACTGGTTTGCGGAGAATGAGATGCTCGCCTTCGATCCTGCTCGTATTGTTCCTGGAATTCACTTTTCTAATGATAAATTGTTCCAGCTTAGGACCTTTGCATATGCTGATACTCAACGACACCGTCTCGGACCCAATTACCTAATGCTTCCTGTTAATGCTCCCAAATGTCCTCATCACAATAATCATTACGACGGCTTCATGAATTTCATGCACAGGGATGAGGAGGTATTTTTACCGTTACGTTCCATAAATTTGTTTGGTTTTTTGCTTTTCCAAGTTTCTGGTCTGATCAGGTGCTCTTTGCGATGTGTTTCTCAGATCGATTACTTCCAATCCAGATACAATCCAGTTCGTCATGCGGAGAAATTCCCAATTCCAACTGCTATCTGCAGCGGCATGCGTGAGAAGGTCAGAAAATTTCGCTGTAAACTTTTTCCTTGGTGGCTGGCTACTGTAAAATTCGCTGACATTTCTAATTAATAATGCAGTGTGTGATTGAGAAGGAGAACAATTTCAAGCAACCTGGAGAAAGATACCGATCTTGGGCACCAGACAGACAGGAAAGATTCCTCTGCCGATTGGTTAATGCCTTATCAGATCCACGCATCACTTATGAAATTCGTAGCATCTGGGTCTCATGGTGGTCACAGGTTTGCACCCATTCCTAAGCAATTACGCTTTTTTGGTGTAATTTGATGGTAATTTATCTTGGTGCGATGACTGATTATATACTTGGCGTGATATGATTACGCTGCAGTGCGACAAATCTCTTGGGCAGAAGCTAGCAGCTCGTCTGAACGTGAGGCCAAACATCTGAATAAGATGATAAAAGCTGGATACTTGGAACTGGCAGAAAGACTGGGCACGAAAATGTCCAATTTGCTATCTTGTCTTGTATAATAAATATTAGCGCATCTCTTTTGACTAGATGCGTTTATATCCAATAAACGCGAGTTATGTATGCTGTCCTTGTAATAATTTTACGTCATCAGTAAGGTGCCATACCAGCTTGGTTCTGTACTAAATCTTTCTGTAATTTTAATGCTCATATTACCCGTTTAATCAGCTCTAATGTTGCCTCTCTCGCTTGTAACCTGTCTCTGAATTATGGTGCAATGAAAATTCCATTAAACTTAGGTGACAAATCCCCATTACGGATTTGTCACTAGCAAAACTTATCCGTGTCATTTGGCAAACACCAGGTATGAACTAATTCAGAACTAGTTATAATGGCTATGGAATTGAATATGAAGACATCAGGTACGCAGTCGGGTGCTTGATTTCAATCTGTCAAGTCAGTAAAAGATGAATAATGTCCAGGACTCATGGATCAGAATATTCCAGGTCCATCTCTCTCCTCTCTTTTGCGGATTATTTTAGCAGTTGAGAATTCAGACACTGGCTTATCTGTGAATTTCGGCTTCATCACTGCAGGGATAAATGTTATGGAGCAATGAGATCGTCTCCGCCAGCGTGGACTGAATCAAACCTGTAAGTAGTTGTTTTTGATGAATTTATGCTTAAAATATATTTATATAATCTATAAACGTATGAAGATGCTTCACAAAATAATCGTATTATTTAGAAAAAAGCTAATCTATCATGTACTGTTCCTCTCCCCAATAACCGACAAGAGAATTGATAAGAGCGAAAATGACAGGTTCAAATACAAAGGATAATCATGGATTTACATATAACAATCAATATGCCTGTCAAGGATTGCTTTGTTTTAGAAAAAATTAGTGACTAAATATAAATTTTCTAAATTTATTAATGAGCTTTGAAGAACAATAGATAGGTTACCACTAATAGTAAGTAGTAATTTTTCAACAGCTTGCTACAACACCACTAATAATTTAGTAAATCCATGGTTATCAGCTTGGGCCGACCATGGTAGGGGAATGTCATGGTTCAAGCTTTATCAGCTACAAACTCACCATGTCTAATTTGGCAAGCCCGCAAGGACTCTTCCCGTCCCTTCTCTCGGCTGCTCCGGACTTTGAAGATATGCATTGCAAGTAAAACCGCGAAACTCGGTTATTTAATAAATAAAATAAAATAATAATTCTACAAGTGACCCCCATTTTTGCCGTTTAAAAAATTTATGGATAAGGATTCCGGACATTTACTATATATATATATATATATATATATATATATAATATCTTCAGAAATTTTTGTACATGATTGCATATCGAAGAAACAACAGAATCGCATATTTCTACTGATTTTGCCATGGATCCCCATAAGGTATTTCTAGATCATTGAAATTCCTTTTTTGTAATTTTTCTTTACTGGATGAGTCTTGTTCTCTAGGGTTTCTGTTGTTTTCTCTGATTAGTTTGTGTAGGATGTGGTCGATTTTGATTTCCTATCTGTTCTTTAGCTTGTGTTTATCAAATTTTAAATTAGTGAAAATCTGATGATATTGATGACGATGGTTCGCAGAATCGGCCATCAAGCGCTTTTAATTCCCCATTTTGGACTGCGAATTCGGGTGCTCCAGTATGGAACAATAACTCATCTCTGACCGTTGGATCTAGAGGTATGGACTCGGTTTATACTTGTAACCTGTCGAAATTTAACTCGATCGATGTTTTCCCTGTTTTTGACACTGATGAAATCTATTTCAACATTTTCACCTTAATTCCCGCTATCATTTATTTTCTGTTTCATCAACCTTATTTTTGGAATTTGAATGGATACCATGTTCCTTTTCAACAGCTTGCTACAGTACATATGATCACTAGCGAAGCAGCAATCAGATATTTGAGATTTTTTTTTTGATTGCTTTATCACTGAACAGGTCCAATCCTTCTCGAGGATTATCATTTGATTGAGAAACTTGCCAATTTTGATAGAGAGAGGATTCCAGAGCGTGTCGTCCATGCTAGGGGTGCTAGTGCAAAGGGTTTCTTTGAGGTCACCCATGATATCTCTCACCTTAGCTGTGCTGATTTCCTTCGAGCCCCCGGAGTTCAGACACCTGTCATTGTCCGTTTCTCTACTGTTGTTCATGAGCGTGGCAGCCCTGAAACTCTGAGGGATCCTCGAGGTTTTGCAGTGAAGTTTTATACTAGAGAGGTAAGGGTTCATACGATTTCATCATCATGTTGTTTTATAGTCTTGCTGATAAATTTTGAAAAGTTATCTTGAATATTGTAGTATATTGGTTGAGGTTGTGTTGGTGTAGCATTTCATTTACATGAGCATTGGCTCGTTTACAGATGAAATTTACTGAATTAACATGTTCCTATTATCCCTGTTTTCCTTGTCAATGCAGGGTAACTTTGATCTCGTGGGAAACAACTTCCCTGTCTTTTTCATCCGTGATGGAATGAAATTTCCAGATCTTGTACATGCTTTTAAGCCCAACCCCAAGTCCCATCTACAGGAGAGTTGGAGGATCTTTGACTTTCTATCTCATGTTCCGGAAAGCTTGCACATGCTTACTTTCCTCTTTGATGATTTGGGCATTCCGCAAGGTTATAGGCACATGGAAGGTTCCGGTGTTAACACCTATACACTGATCAACAAGGCTGGAAAAGTACACTATGTAAAATTTCACTGGAAACCTACTTGTGGAGTGAAGTGTTTACTGGAAGAAGAGGCAATCAGGGTTGGAGGATCCAATCATAGTCATGCCACTCAGGATCTATATGATTCCATTGCGGCTGGCAGTTATCCAGAGTGGAAACTGTACATCCAGACAATGGATCCTGATCATGAAGACAAATTCGATTTTGACCCACTTGATGTGACCAAAACCTGGCCTGAAGATATTCTGCCCTTGCAGCCAGTTGGTCGCTTGGTATTGAATAAAAACATTGATAATTTCTTTGCTGAAAATGAGCAGGTTGCATTCTGCCCTGGCATAGTGGTTCCTGGCGTTTCGTATTCAAATGACAAGTTACTCCAGACTAGGATATTTTCTTATTCTGATACCCAGAGGCATCGTCTTGGCCCAAATTATCTACAGCTCCCTGTTAATGCTCCGAAGTGTGCTCATCACAACAATCACCATGAAGGTTTCATGAATTTCATGCATAGAGATGAGGAGGTATGAAGCTCTGCCATCTATCTGCCAAAATATCTCCTGTACAATTGGATAAGATGCCTAAAATATACATTTCGACATCACAGCAAACCTGTAACGATATCGTTACATGCATGAGAATCTGGATATTTAGATCATCAACCTGCTTTAGTTGTACCACTCTTTTTCACCCTTTTTTTAAGTTCCTGTTCTGATCTTGTTCTTTAATGATATTCTTCAGGTCAATTATTTCCCATCCAAGTTTGATCCTGTTCGCAATGCTGAGACTTTTCCCTTTCCTTCTGATATCTGTAGTGGAAAGCGTGAGAAGGTTGGTTCCTCTCTCTTTCTCTACGTCTCTTTATCTTTTTATCATCAAAGTGATATAGGAGTGACACGGATGGAGAGAAGTGTTCAATAAACTTGGCATTCGATGACATTTTCTCTAACTTTTGGGTTGAATGGTATCATTTGTTAGTGCGTCATCGAGAAGGAGAACAATTTTAAGCAACCTGGTGAGAGATATCGATCCTGGCCATCAGAGAGGTATTTGTATACTTCTGTAGCTTTTGAATATTGATGAAAATGATTGTATGAATTTTAATATCAATTACCACTATGCACTTTGTTGATCCATTTACTTCCAGGCAAGAGCGATTTCTGAACCGTTTGGCTGGGGGTTTGTCAGACCCTCGCGTCACCCATGAGCTTCGTGCTATCTGGATCAACTACTGGGCCAAGGTCCTTTTCTATTCAATGCAGATATCTATCTATTTATTTTTTAACTGTGGTGGCGTCATCATGGAACAAACAAAACAACATTGTCCTTGAATCCTGGTTTTGCTTTTGATACAGTGCGACAAATCATTGGGTCAGAAGCTAGCAACTCTTCTCAGCATGAAGCCAAGCATGTGAAAGTGACGCCGCCCCAGTGCGTGCCCCAAGCTGCAAAGGGTAATGCGGGCTGAGAAGCTCTAAGACCCTTGTCAATTAATTACTGGTTGCTTTGCGGCGTTGTAATAACAAGCAAAAATGTTCTCATCGAATAAATGCGAGTTGCATATGTTCCATAATTTGGTAGCATAGGTTGTGTGATTGTATGCTCCTTGCTGGCTTGGCTAGCTTGCTCTATATAAATATAAAAAAATATTTGATTAATTTGATATAGTGTTTACGTTGTCGATGATGCAGAAATAAAAGCTTGAAAAATAGCAAATGCCGCGACAAGCAAGCATAAGAAATAGAAACCGCCCTGATAAAGGGGGTGTAGTAATATGATTTGTTTACTAATGTTGAGGTTTAACTGCCTTCTGTTAGAAATGGGCTGGTCTGTAATATGATTTGTTTATCGATGTTCATGTATTGGCAGGGTGAGTTTTGAATCATGCTCAATCAGTCATTCTGACAGAAGCTTATTGTATCATAAACACGGTGACTACTTCGGATGATTGATCCAAGAAAGGTAGGGTGAATTGTCGTCTATCCACTAATTACAAAACTAGCAAATGCAAGTGTGGTTTCTGCAGCAGCAACTTGGTTCTAAACCAAGTAAAACCCTGTTTATATTTTATTAAATCTTCTTATGATGAGATCATTACAGAAGATATTTTATTCGATTACTTATATGGGAAGCCGAATGTCCAGATTGTTCCATCTTCTTGACAAAATATGCAAACAGATACTCGTAATCAAGATCAACGGTATTGATTCAACATTAGTTGCATGATTATTCGATTCTAATCGAGTGGCTTGGAATCACCAGTTGACCATCATCCAATCATAGATCTAGGAAGTTGGTACGCACTCGGACAAACACGAATTGGACAGTAATTTTAAGATTGCATATCCATATTTTCTTTAATATGTCTGTTTAAGTTCTTTCAGATGCTCGCCCATGCTATTTTGCAAACGATATCATTACCATTTATTCTATTCATCAAACAGAATCTTACATAAATAGCACTAAACTTGTAAAGTTAGTAGTGAGCATTATTCCCGTTTCAGAAAGAATGATTTCTATTCTATCACCGTTTTCGATCAGCTGTATGCAAGAAAAGGAAAGTTGGAAAGTTGAGAGACAGAGACTCGTCTGATAGAGAGAGAGTTGCCTTAAGTAAGTATACAAGCCATTTATTAAAGTCCCCATTTAATAAGAAAACGAGTAAAGTTGAAGAAAATAGTGGAAAGGAGCAAAAGTGGCACACATATACAAGCCACCCAGTCGTCCTCCTGACCCTCATATTTCACCCACTTGAACAAATCAGATTCCACTTGCGCCTATTTCTTTATCTTATTCTGTCCCATCAGCTATTGCTTCGAAATCAACACCAGCCGGAATTGAAGTTTCATTTTCTCTCGTCCTTCCCTTGCTAATATTTTCCATTTCCAGTTTCAAGCAGTTGGGCTTTCGAAAAGGTTGACTTTAGCGGCGAGAATTTCAAGCCCCCTCTCTCGAATATTATAATATAAACATACATGCGTGAGCAGGGAAAATACTTGGGTGGTATTTGGTGGGGTCAGTTGCGTCGAAGCAGAATCTTCACCCGCACAACGATATGGAATCATAAGACTGCCAAAAAAAGACTAAATTTGAGGTGCACATTATTACCGTGACAAACAGCCAATTGAAGAAATTTTTCTTTCTTTCTTTCTTGTGGATTTGATTTGCCAAGGGACAGCCTCTTGTAAAAGGAATTCCCTTTTCTATTTGCTTGCCGTTTCCTTTTTCGTTGCTTACTACCTTTCTGCTTCAAATACAGTCGAGCAAGGATATGTTCTTTTCTCGTTTCTTTTGCTGGGCTTTGTTCAATAAAAAAAAGTACCATAGTTAAAGGGTATCTTCGAGAATCTTTTCTAAATAGTATGTTGTTGCTGTGCTTTTTCTTTTCTGGATTTAATTGGTTTGTTTTTCCGGTTTATTCAAGTAATCACTCGTTTGAGATTATGAATCACTATGTTTTTCTTTACGAGGGATGCATTAACAGATGTGGGTATTTTCTTTGGTTCTTGCTAAATTTGGTGTCCTTAAATCAAAAGTGAGAGCAAAAGGGTATCTTCCCATCTTGTAAAAGTTGTTTCTTTTTTTTGGTTTTTTGTTTATCTTTCGCATATCTATTCTCTACTATCTTTTGAGTCTAATGATGAATGTTGATGCTGCTTTAACGGATATGCTAGTTTTCAATTTGGATTTTTCCTCTTTTTGATTCAACTTGCTGGTTGGTGGAGATCTAGTTGAATTTGGCTACCTTGACTGCCAAGGGATGTGTGTGAAAAGGAATAGAAGAACCTAACCTTTAATTATTATTCATTAATCGAATAACCTTTTCTCCTTTTGCCAATGCTAACTAATGGAGTTTCCTTTTCATTCTCTTCCGCCCCAGTAACTGGGATACTAGAGCATCTCTTTCTTTTTCCTTCTGTTTCCAATTGTCTTGAGGAATTTATTATTTTTATCAGGCTTGATGCGAGGATACTTTTATAATATGGAGAGATGCGTTTGAAGACTGAAGACCTGAGTTCTTCCTGAAGTCTTGATGTTAGTTCTGCTTTCTGCTTTGCTAAGGTGGAAACGGATCTTCTCTCAGAAAGTTGAGAGTTTTATTGTACAGAAGCAGAAAAAGACTTGTAAGTGGTGTATTTAGAACAGATCTTTATGGAAGAGGGTATTTTATCTCCGGGTTCCTTGCTGGGTTGTCATTTTGATTCTTTTATGGACTTCGACTGTATGGATAAGTTCTTGTTAGAAGGATGCTGGTTGGAAACAATAGATGGATCCGAGTTCTTTAATAATAGTCCTTCTGGATCTTCCGCCTTCGTGGATTCGTTTCTATTGCCTCTTTCAGATATGAACAACACTGATGTGGCCTCTACTCCATCTCAGAAGAGCAGTCCAGAAGAGGAACAAATATCGTTGTTGCCCATGAATTCCCCCTTGATTGAAGGCAGGAGTTCTCTGAATACTGAGGCTACCGGAGAGGACGTGGGCAGTGTTGTGACTTTTGAAAGCAATGCATCTCAAAATTCTGAAATAAGCAGAAGGTGGTGGATCGGGCCAAGAGAAAATTCAGGTCCCAAAACTTCTGTGAGGGATAGATTAATCAGAGCACTCGGTTACATTAAGGATTTTACAAAGGATGACGATGTCCTTATACAGATATGGGTCCCCATTAATAGTGGAGGTAGACGGTTTCTTGTCACTCATGACCAGCATTTTGCACTTGTTCCCAACTGTCAGAGTCTGGCAAATTACAGAGACATATCGGTCAGCTATCAATTTTCAGCTGAGGAGAATTCTAAGGACATGGTGGGGTTACCTGGTCGGGTGTTCTTGGGTAAGGTTCCTGAGTGGACTCCTGATGTTCGATTCTTTAGAAGTGATGAATATCCACGGCTAGATCATGCACGACAGTGTGGTGTGCGTGGAACTCTTGCTCTTCCCGTTTTCGAACAAGGCAGCAGAATTTGCTTGGGTGTCGTTGAGGTTGTCACGACAGCACAAAAGTTCATGCACCATCCTGAGCTAGAGAATGTTTGCATGGCGCTCCAGGTTTGTTTTCTTCCTTTCAAAGCGCTTCCCTGTTAGTTTGGACGAAGTTAGTGCAGGTTTTACCGCATTTGAAACGAACTTCAATAAGACTGGCAATTAACACCACTATGAATTAAACCAGTGTAAGGAAGCTATCGTATAGGATAGTATTGTATCCTGCCAAGCTCGCAACGGCATGTTTTTGTTACTATAGCATGTCTAGTTCACTATTCTTTTCCATTTGTATTCCTGTGGTTCAATTGACATTTTGCATTTAGTTAGTTTTTCTTGTACAGGATAAGCCCTATATACGTTGGTTCACTTTTATGGTCTAATTAAAAATTGGAATTCAAGACTGCAGAGATTAGAGTTAATTTGTCTTTTTGTTTTTGTTTCAACGCCTGGTTAAAAAATTAAAAGTTCGTCAAAGGACTCATCTGAAATAAATTCACTACTTCAGAATAATAATTGACATACTAGATCATAATTTGGTATGGTTTTTAGCATTAGGTAATGGATGGAAAGGATCAAAGCTTTTGTCAAAAACTAGCTTTTATGCAGGTTAAGCTTGTATTTTTGATTGGAAATATGTTTTAACTTTCAGGCTGTTGATCTTCGAAGTTCTGGGCCTCTAGGCATGCTGAATGTAAAGGTAATTAAAGTAGCAAAACAAAGTTAATATCTACTTGTGATATCTTTTTGTCTGTCTGCATTAATGAAGGATTTTCTTTTTGATATTCATATTAGGCAAGTGATTTATCCTACCAAGCTGCACTGCCTGAGATTCATGAGGTTCTGAAATCCGCTTGTGAAACACATAAGTTGCCCCTAGCTCAAGCTTGGGTCTCATGTTTCCAGCAAGGCAAAGGAGGGTGCCGACATTCTGATGAAAATTTCTTCTGTTGTGTTTCAACTGTGGATGGTGCTTGCTACATACGTGACAGTTCTGTCCGGGATTTTCACAAGGCTTGCTCTGAGCATCACTTGTTAAAAGGTCAAGGAGTTTCTGGGGAAGCATTTTTGACTAACCAAGCATGCTTTACAAGTGATATAACTTCTTACGGGAAAACTGAGTATCCTCTTTCTCATCATGCAAGGATGTTTGGATTGCGTGCTGCTGTTGCAATTCGCCTTCGGTGTTTGTACACTGGAACAGTGGACTTTGTCCTGGAGTTCTTTCTCCCCTTGGATTGCACTGATCCAGAAAGACAGAAAAAGATGCTTCGTTCCCTGTCCATCATCTTACACCAGGTCTGCCAGTCCTTGAGGGTGGTAACGAGCAAAGAATTAGAGGAAGAAATGAACTTGCCTGTAAGGGAAGTGGTAGTCCCTTTAGATGGTAGACCTAGGAATGAAGAGATACTTGGAGGCCCATATCCACTTTCTGAAAACTGTGCTGGAGATAATATGTCCTGGACTACCTGTCTCACTGAGGCCCAACAAAGTGGGAATATTGGTTTATCGTGTCAAATAGAGAAACAGAAGGTACTAATGGGTGAAAAATCCACGTGCAAACAAAATGAACAAAGTTACAGCCCAAAGACAAGTATGGAGTGTGGTGGAGATTCTGCAGTTGCTGAAGGTAGCTTTTCAAGTGTTCGTATGGGTAAACTTGGAGAGAAAAGGCGTACCAAGGCAGAAAAAGCAATCACCTTGCAAATTCTTCAGCAGTATTTTGCTGGAAGCTTGAAAGATGCTGCGAAGAGTATTGGCGGTAAGCACCATCTCTTAAACTGAGTTTACTTTATGCTCTACCTTTTTGTAGTTGGGGGATAAATATTCCTTCTTACATCAGATGCTTCTTGTCAAAAGGAGTAATGCATTCCACATGGAAAACTTTACAGGGAGTCCTATGTCAATTTCATGAATTGATCATTCGCAGACTCATGTCTGTAACAACTGGGAAAATTATCTTCCATTGGTACACTAGCTCTCCGTTCAATACTAGAGAATTTAATAGGGGTCTCTTTCCCTGTGTAATAGCAAAAAGATCTCAGGCTATGTTGTGCAAAACATGTCCAAATTGTTGGATTTATGTAACTTCCTCCCTACTTTTTTGAGTAATTATTTGTTTCACATAAGTTCAATTCAGATACTAAATCTGTTTGAAATGAGTATGTTACTCAATCTATGGTGCTTGCTTTTACTTTGAATCCCTCACACGATTTTCTTTGAATTTCAGTTTGTCCTACAACTTTGAAAAGAATATGTAGGCAACATGGGATACAGCGATGGCCATCTCGGAAAATCAAGAAGGTTGGCCATTCCTTACAGAAACTCCAATCAGTGATTGACTCGGTCCAAGGTGCCTCGGGTGCATTGCAGATCAGTTCCTTTTATACGAACTTCCCGGAGCTTGCTTCGCAGAAGTTATCAAGCAATCCGCTTTCTACTTCAAAGCAAAGTGAGGAACCAGAGCCATCATTTATTCAGCCTGAGGAAGGCATTTTCAGCTCCCAAGCCGCAGCATCAAAATCTCCCTCATCTTCATCCAGTCAGAGTTCCAGTTCTAGCCATTGTGTTTCTAGTGGGACACAGCAGAATCCTAATGCATCCATAGTTCTCAGAACTGAATATCCTATGCTGGGAGAAAACTCGATGAATAATGCGTTGAAGAGGGTCAGAAGTGATGCAGTGCTGCATGCCTCAAGTCGGGAACAGAACATGCTGCCAAGATCTCAGAGCCATACATTTAACATGGAACAACATAATCTGAGGGACCTACCACCTTTACCTAATAGTAATGCCCGCACCTCTCGAGAGATTGATGCTCCAAGAGTGAAGGTCACATATGGAAATGAGAACATCCGGTTTCGCATGCCAAACAGTTGGGGATTAAAAGATTTGTTGAAAGAGATTGCAAGACGGTTTAACATAGATGATATAAGCAGATATGATTTGAAGTACTTGGATGATGATTCTGAGTGGGTGTTATTAACATGTGATACTGATTTGGAGGAGTGTCTCGACGTATGTCAATCATCTGGAGGCCACACAATTAAACTCTCGGTCCAAATTTCTGCTCATCATTCGGGCAGGGCATTCAGCAGTGGCCTTTCCTGACATCAGTAGCATGCGTGGTATTGTGTCAATGAGTTCAGCAATGGCGTTGCTGATGTTCTTCATTAAGCGGTGTATGTATCAATGTTGGACAGATGTTGAGACCGCTGAGACTGCAAGTATAAGATCCCAGCAGCAAGGTTGATGGTAGAAAGCAGGGATATTGATGAACTGGGGACATGGGAATGGAAGCGGAGCATTGTGATATGGAAGGGCTGGAAAGCTATAAGAATGTGAAGTGACAAATAATGGAAGATGAGGTGCAATGTGGTCTGGTTGCTAATAAGGCTGCGTCTCTGGAAGATGTGAAATGATGTATCTTTCTATGATCATGAATTGCAAAATAGTTCATAAGAGAATTGCAACTTAATAAATTTATTCGATTATTTGGGCATTATTGTAAAAGGCCTAACCGATTGGGCTCTAAAGATTAATATGTAGAAATCAAGGGCCTCTTTTGAATTTTGAGGAACGCAAGGCCCATTGTGCGAATACTAATAATTTATAATAAAAGAAAATGCCGTTATGGAGCGATGAATTTGAATTTCGAAATGGCAAACGCAACGGGCAACGACCCTTTCCTGAAAATATTTAAATAATAATCCGAGTGCTGAAGAACCAAGGGAGCGTTCTCTGTTTCACACTCTCTGCGAAAACCCAACACCAACATGCAGAAATCTGCCCCAACCGCCACTTCTGTCATGGAGGCTTTTGAAAAACTCGAGAAGGTCGGCGAGGGAACCTACGGCAAGGTCTACCGAGCCAGGGAGAGGGCCACCGGGAGGATCGTTGCCCTCAAGAAGACTCGTCTCCACGAAGACGACGAAGGTGTCCCTCCCACTACTCTTCGCGAGATCTCCATCTTGCGTATGCTTTCTACCGATCCTCACGTTGTCAGGTTGTTTTTTCAACACACCATTTCATCCTCTTCCTTTCTAATTTTTACCTTTTTGTTCATACCTTATTTGATTCGTGTATTGTTTATCCCTAGACTCATCGATGTCAAACAAGGTCAGAACAAGGAAGGCAAGACTGTCTTGTATCTGGTATTTGAGTACATGGACACCGATCTTAAGAAATACATCCGCAGTTTCCGTCAGACTGGAGACTCTATTCCTGTCAAATACGTCAAGGTAAATTCGTACCTCCCCTTCCTTTTTTTCTTTTTCCCTAGTTGTCCAAAAAGCAACTATAGGCTTCCCCACTGGATCCGTCTTAATTCATATGTATGTGGATGATTGTCATGCAGAGCTTGATGTACCAACTGTGCAAGGGGGTTGCCTTTTGCCATGGCCATGGAATTTTGCACAGGTTATTTACTTGTTACTCCAACTGAGAAGCTTATCATCACATTCTTTCTTAAGATTTAAATCATTTCTTTGATTTCTTTCTTCACCCAGGGACCTTAAGCCTCACAACCTCTTGATGGACAGAAAGACGATGATGCTTAAGATTGCAGATCTTGGACTAGCTAGAGCATTCACCCTCCCTATCAAAAAGTACACTCATGAGGTAGCACTTGCTTCCCTTTTCTTCTCATGCTTGTTCCCTTGACATTACCAATTAATAAGTGAATCGGATGTGATTCTTGTTCAGATATTGACGTTGTGGTATCGAGCCCCTGAAGTCCTTTTGGGAGCCACTCATTACTCAACTGCTGTGGACATGTGGTCTGTCGGTTGCATCTTTGGTAGATTTCCTTCTTTTTCTCTTTGTTTTACTTTGTTATTTGTTTATTTAATTGCTAAATCTTATACTATTTATTGTTTACCGTCCAGCCGAGCTCGTAACAAAGCAGGCCCTTTTCCCTGGCGATTCTGAATTGCAGCAGCTTTTGCTCATTTTCAGGTTCACTTCCTAAGGCCGTTCCATTTAGTGTTACCTCTTGCTTGCTTCCCTCTTGGTCCTCACTTTATTCCTATATGCATCCTGGTGCAGGTTGTTAGGTACTCCAAATGAGAAGATGTGGCCTGGAGTGAGCAAACTGGTCAATTGGCACGAGTACCCTCAGTGGAGTCCCCAGAGTCTTTCTTCTGCAGTGCCTAATCTGGAAAACGATGGTTTGGATCTATTAGCGGTAAGTTCTTTTCCACTCCTTTACAGACTGAACATTTATCGATTAATGGTACCTTCCACAATGAAATGAAAATTTTTGTTTGAAAAAAACCTGCAGCAAATGTTGCAATACGAGCCGTCCAAGCGCATCTCAGCTAAGAAAGCTATGGAGCATCCCTACTTCAATGATCTGAATAAGGCGACTTTGTGAAGCAGCTCAGGATTTGAAAATCTGCCAGCTTTGTAGGAGCATACTCGAGCAACTAGGATGGTTGATTTGGTTTGGAAATTCAAGTTGAAGGATATTAGTGATTTGTGCTAATTCCACATCTTTCTCAATACCAACCATGGTTGGAATGCCAAATGTGGGTTCTTTCCCCCTTTTCCTATGTCAATGTGTCATGACCAGAAATGTACCGGAACTATTTCCCATGTTTCAGCAATAGAATATATCACTGTTTGCTTGGTTCAAAAGGCGAGCTTTTGGATGTGAAGTTGATCTATCATCATCACCTTAAGCCATTATTATTCTGTTTTGGAATAAAGTTCAATTTGCCAACCAACTTGTGAGAAAAATTTCCCATTCGAATTATAAAATTAATGATTATGAAATATTTGGTAAGTTTGCAATTTATACACTTAGCAAAACTGGGCAATTTCTTTCATTTTGTTTTTAGCATGGTAAATATACACGAACGAAACAAGCATTTGGCTGCACTAATATTGCACATAACTTGAGCAACTTGTAGGAAAAAGATATTTGGTTAAAATGCAAACCCTAAGATAAGAAACTATGCTGCTGCTGCCTCTTCCTGCAACCCTTTTAACTTGTCATGGCTGCAATGAAACTGATGGCCGATCTTCCGCCTTCTCAACGAACTTGCATCTGGAAGGTGGACCAAACATGCTTAAAACTACCTGCCAATTATTGAGCCAACATATTTCAGACAACACGTGAAAAATGGCATATTTACTGCTTGCCACTAATGTTTGTTTTAACTTTTATCTAAATCATGATATTGGAAACTACGGGAAGGGTTCTGATTCCTTTCTTTCGCCATGGTGTATTATTCAACGGTTTCTGTTAGAAGACCTTCCTCAGAAGCCGTTAGAAGAACTTGCTTAGAAGAATTATGTTGCAAAAGTTGTTCTAACTAGTTTTTGTTCTTGTTACTTAGTCCCGCTATAATTGTTCATTAGTCAGTTTTTTATTTTAAATTTATCATATGAATGTAAGTAATGGTGGAAATCTGCTGCAACCATCATAATTCCGCAGCAGCAGTTTTGTTTAGCAAACGTACTGATTTGGGTAAAGTTCGATAAACAACTATACCTATTGTATAAATATGGACAGAAATGAAATGAAAGATTATAAATGAAAGATTATCACTTTCAGACAGCAAACAGGCTGTAAGTTTTTCTCTCATTTTCCTTCAAGTTTAGCATTTTCAAGCATCGTTCCAACAGTTTCTATCTTCTCCGGTGATTCAAAACTAATCGTGAGTTAAATGGATAGCAGATGCAGGTGTAATGAGGAAAAAGAGTGAACTTACTGGTAAAAACACCAATCCATGCAAGAATCCGAGAAGGACCAGCGCTAAATACATTTGGAAGTAATAGACCTGCAGAACATGTGAAAAAGATAGTTTGGACATATGGTAATATTGAGTTGGCATGTGCAATTCATATTAGAGAGTAGGAACAGAGACCACAAAAACTTCCGTCCTTGAGAAGCAAAGAACGAGCACACCTACTAGCTTTGTTAGCGTGATTCCACTGCAAAAATCACATCCCAACATGAAATTAGTCTGTCAGATAATTTGAATCAGTGTGAAAAGTTTTTGAACTTAGTAATGGTAGGTGAAGTCAGAAAAGAACCTGAAGACTGAAGCGCCCATCGTACCCAAAGCTTCCTTCACTCTTTGGTCTCTGTTTCCGCTGCTTACCTGTGTGACCAATTCGGTAAAGAACACGCATCAAAAAGAGAAAACTGGAGAACAGCTCCAATTGAAACTTTAGACATTAAGTGCCTGAAGGAACAGAAAACGAAAACAAAGTTAAAGGGAAACGTGCAATTGACAAGAAGTTGCTTACCTGGAAAGCATGTGTTATATGCACACAGAACTCAACAGCAATGCCCACGGCCATGACAAGATTGACGACAGAGACTGCATTCAGCTGAATATTCAGAATCGCCATCACACCCTGCAAAATACAATTTCATAAGCAGGTTATAGAAGCATAAACAGGACAGTGAATCACAAAAATCGACAAAATCCCGCAATCCATTTTCAAGTAAGAGGAGGTACTCACCATCAGATCAATGACAATCATAGCCAAAACCAGTAAAATTATCGCAGAACTCCATAAACTACATTAGACAGATAAAAGGAAAAAAATAGTAACTGGCAAGTTCGTCACTTCTTCGAATTTTATAAATAATCTACCACCACATCCTGCTATGTAATTTTTTTTCCGGAAAAATTTACAAGGGCTGAAGAGAATACTGACCTGCATGTGATTATTAAACAAACAACAAACACCGCACCTGGTAAATCACCATATGAATCCAATCAATACATTATATTAGGAAAATGACAAGTTGACATTCATCCCATTAACAGTTGTTAAATTAGACATAGTACTACCATCTAAACTTTACGTTCCACATAGAAAAATATTATGCATAGACGAATGAAAACGCCAATTGACACTGAAGAGTAACTCAAAAGCCATTAAGCAATTTCAGAAATACCAAGAATTTAAAGAATAAAGTTCCGGGATCATCAATGTCTTAAGAGAGTAGCAACATGTTAACTTGAATAGTAGATTTCTTAAAAGTTACCGATTGCAATTGCCAGGTTGATCAATGCCGTTCTCCATATATCAAGATATTGCTCAAAAAACATGTAAAACACCGAGTATGGGAAGATTTCCATCTGCATCGGAAAGGAAATAGAAACGAAATATTTAAGTGACACCATTACCACTTGAGTTTAGCTAGCAACCATAATCTGAAAACACTAGTGAGCATGCATGATGGCAGGCTAAATGGTTTTTGTTCGTTTTTGGTAATGATCATAATTAGAAAACAAGTATTGGTTTCCAGAAGTTGAGCAGCAAAAGAATTCCAGCAGTCTCCGCATGAAATCTTAGTTTATTTCAGAGGAAAGTACATTCAGTAAAACAGCAGGCTAGTACTTGTTAATATATATCTCATACCTTTAAAGAATCAGACATCCTTGAACTGAATTCACGAGCAGCCCTCATTGAATTAACATAATCACTCTAGATGAAAAGCAGTTATTTTCAATAATAAGACTCTCAGTAGCAAGGCCAAAAGAACACAGCAAGCAAACAGTTGCATCAAAATACAAAACACTAACCTGTTTGTTGAGAGGCGTGTGATATGTGCGGAAAGATGATGCTTGAATAACACCTTTCTCATACCCTGACCCAAGAAAATGTTTAAATCTTAGAATTCAAAAAAGTTTGATCCTGCCAAGGAGAATAAATATTCAGTTTGACAAACCTTCCAGCTCCACACTACTAGTGTAAGCCCCATGGCCCCCTTTAGCACAATCAGCAGAAGGCAGAGCTTTAAGGAATAGTGGGAGTTTGTCTCTAAATTGTGTTGTAGATGGACGATCATGATCCAAATCCGAGTGGCGGAAACACTAAAATTCAAAAATTGTGACCAATTGAACCTTAGTTTTGTAAAAGATGATATGTACCACAATCACAACTACTGGCAGTCAAAAAGCACAATTCGTGCAGAGGACAACGTATAATATGCAACATACCGTGGTACAATCTCTGCAAACTCCACTGCCATCACAAGGAGGCTAAGAAAATAAAATAATATTCAGTTATAGGAATTGCAAAGGTAAATAATCAGCTGTTCAAAATGAGAAGATTTGGACCTGATCATCAGGAGGACAATAACTTCCATTAGTGAACTTCCGGCAGCAACCAAAAGCTTCTGGAGAGATCCAGACAAGAAAATCGTCAAGCCATGAAGCAGCTGGCTTAGCGATATAGCTAGACTTGGGCGTCAAGGATGCTCTAGCAATCTACAGCAGTATGAAGAAAACATTTTTTTGTCACAGAGAGTCTTAAGCAAGGTTAAAAAAATAGAAACAGCCAGAGGTACATTGATTAGTTGCTGAAGCAACTCTAAACTTTCACTAGGTTCGAGACTCACCCCCATTGATGAATCATCTACAAATTAACAAATTAAGTTTGGGAATAAAGTGAAATATTCCAGAATTCAAAAATTCAAGTTCAAAAATTTGTTGCAAACAAATGTTTCTCTAATTAATTCAGATTAAATGATAGTGTCACACAACCAACAAAATCCTTTTAAGAAATAAAGCCAAAGAGATGGCTTCAATGTATTATTTTTAAAAGTTGTGAACCGCCATGCATTTCCATTTTTGGATTCTATCAAATAAACAATTGTGCAAAAATACAAGTCAAGTATTATGATCAAAGATGCCATATTGGTTTAAATACAATGTAAAGAATAGATAAACCATGTGTTAATCGGATAAGAACTACAAATAAAATTTTACCTCATTCAAAAGAGAACCCGAATCGCATTGACTGATGGAGCACAACTGATTAGTATGCCTTGATGCAGAGCTGATAAGCAGAGTGCTGTCAGCGTGAAGAGCTTACAGCATGAAAGCATTAAAATTATAATTAAAATTTCTTTTAAGATGGAAGCTAAATCTTCAATACTTCTTCACGAAGCAATGAGATCATAAATACAACATCAAAACAAAAAAATTGAACTTGGTGCGCAGAAGCATCTTTTCCCCATTTCGTTTACATCCCTAGAAACAAGTATGCTCCACTCAAACAGCTGGCGTTAGGCAAATGAGGTAGTTCAGACAACATGCTGAAGCGCAAATCCTCATCACATAAACTAACATCATTTATCCCCATTATAGAAGACCAAGTGGCAATTTACACTTTGTTCAAGAAAAAAAAAAAGTGGCGATTTACACGCTATCAAGTAATCATTATCTTTTCCGAGAATTATATTATTTTTATCCACTTCCACAACGTAAAAGCTTTATATCGTAGATTATCAGGCAATAACAGCAAACTTCAGTATGATGCATAAAAAAGAACTGAAATATAATCAGAAATCAAAATAAATATTATTAAAATTAGTAGCATCATATTACCTATAATTATAGTTCTTCACGACAAAGTACAGAGGGGGACCAATTCTAAGATACTCGGATACATTATTGAAATAACCCTGTTGGAAGAAAAAATGCAGGTTTAATTAACCGAAAATAGCACGTTATGGTAGAAATGCATTAAGTTATAAAACCGCAAGTTGTTGAACCTGGAGATATGAATCTCGTGGAAGGACAATTTTCTGCTCCAAACCAGGTTCGACCCTGGTGGATAATGCCTATATTCAGAAATGTGACAAGTTAACTCAAAGAATTAGAAGGCTGAAAACTTGCATAATCCAAAACATAAGAAAGTAATCTCAGGAAACTCACAATACTAGCCAGTGCAAAACCAATAAAGATAGAAATGACAATTATCTTAACGCCCCAAAGGCTGAGCACGGGAGCATGGACCTCCTAGGAATACAGAAGCTCAATGTGATTGGAATTGTAAGAAAAAAAAGAGAGAGACTTCATAACTAAGATAACAAATAAACATCGCGAAGTGCAACATTATCATAAGAATTTTAGAAATCCAATGAAGTAGCCTGAAAAAAGGTACTACAAATCGATAAAAAAAAGTATGTGTAGCTCATGATATTTTGATTACCTTCATAAATCGAGCAAGAAGTCCTGGCTTTCTTCCACCAATGCCTGAACTTTCAAAATAAAATGACAATAAGAATTAGTGTCAAGCATGCGATATGGCCTAAAACTCATTGCCGCTAATGAGAACTTCAGAAACTCGGTTACACCTTTATCGGAGTCAGAGTATGATGTGGAAGTTTTTACACATGGAACACAATCAACCCTTTTATCCTCTGCTCGCAGAAAGTCAAAGACAATCAAAGCAACAAATGCAGTAACTTGCAAAAGGAAGTCCAAGAGAACAGCAAGTGCTGCAACAAAGGAATTAACATAAATATTTAAAACAAAGATTAAAACATAGATAGTTATATTCATGAAATTGATATAAAAGAAAAACTAACCAGCAAACATCGAAAACACGCGACATGCTGGCATAGGAATAAAGCTCCCAACTGCAAATGCTAACACCTCAGAGAGACTAGCCAGTGTGATAGATGGTCCAACTTCCACAAGCGCATTGCTTATCCGTCCTTCCAATGGCAATTCCACTGGTTGTCGCTTCACAGCATGCACCAATATACACATGTTGTCCACTCCTACCTGATGAGGAATATTATTGTAAAAATATATGGAATGCACAAAATATTTTGGTGAATGGCCAAGATTATAATACACTTGTCAACAATATGACATAAAGAAATATACGGATTTGATTCCAGTAAATTTAATTATTTAGATGAGGGAAATACATTGCCCTTTCTGCAAGCAAGAACTTAACTAAGGTGACAAACATTCAAAGAATTTCTAGAAAATCACTGTTGAAGATCTCAGATACTTATCTTTCCAAGTTAACTGTTGCAAGCAAAAAGAACAGGTAGGATGGTGATTACTGATTAGTTCTCTTCCAATCATCCTACTAAGATTTTACTTAGATAACAAAGATTAAAAAAAAATGTTTAGCAAAATTTGAAGCATCCCATTCAGACCTATTTCTCAGAGATGACCTCCTAGTCTCCATCGTAGATTAGATAGACGAACATATCACTTGGCAAGGTACATGATGCTTGCATCAACAAATGAAGGATGATCTTAAAAATGCTGAAAGAATAACCTTACCGCTAACACAAGAAAAGGAATGACTTCCATGATGATTAACGTTGATTTTACTCCAATGGCACTAAAAAATCCAACTGATCCAAGAACGGAAAGCATGACAAGCATGACTCCTGAAAGACCAAGTAATACCTGAAATTCAACCAATTATATATTGAATGGAGAAAACTTACTGTTTAATACAGGAAATTAGGCATTTATGAAAATGTAGAAAATGATACGAAAAGGGCATAGCACATAGTTCTATTAAGAAAGAAAATATGAATCTAAGTAAGAACATACCCTCGACCCAATGTAAAAATAAGACAAACGAGGCGTGTCACCCAGAGTAAGAGAGATATACGCAAACATCACAAGATAGCTTATCTGGGAAAAAAATGATCCAAAAAGAGGAATTATTATGGATGTGATTCACCAATCAAAAAGGTCTTGAACACACGCTCTGAACAATGATAATATTCCCACAGTAAGTGAGGACCTTAAATTTTATTACCAAAAAAAAAATTTTACCAATATAGTAATCGCATCCGCAGTACTTTCTCTTTTCAGTTCATCCTCAATAGAGCTTTCCGAAGAAAAAGAAAGAGTCAGATTTTTTGCTTGCACCATTGGTAACAATTCATCCTATTACAAAGAAAATCATAAAATATTCAGATGAAACAAATAAACAGAGAGCCGGAAATCCTAACATCATCACCAGCAGAGTAAGCAATGGCACAAATGATCATAAGTCTTCAAACAATTGCGTGGTCAGGATAGCCTTGCCTGTCGAAGCCAAACAACAGAAAAAAGATCGAAGAACATTTTTGACTAGTTATCATTGTTTGTATTTCTTTATCATGTCGAAGACCAGGTAGGTCTTTCATGTTTAGGGGACATTTGTTTTTGCTATATGCTTTAGATACATCTGATGAATCTCGCAGCAACCTCAGCTAACATTATCCTAAGACAATAAGTTAGAGTAGGGCCATTAAGAACATACACCCTTCACCTTCCTAATACATCACATCTAGCTACCGTAAGAACAAACATTAACAAGACAATTCAACGTAACGAAACCATGTTTCATTCAATGCACCACATGTAGAAGACACAATTCCAAGTGCAAAACTGAATTAGGAATTAAAAATACCACTAAATCTATATGAAGAATGCCAGATGTAAAATTTCAAAGACGACAAGAACATCTGCATGGAAGACTGCGAATTGAGTAAACTTCACAGGAAAGGTACAGTTGCGTAATCCACACTAGAATGACAGGAAACAAACCTTCACTAACTGAACAAAGGCCTTCTCCCAAGCGACAGCCTTATCAGTTTTATTTCCTTCTTTATCAATGGCGTTGTTTACTGGATAAGTTACGATAAACGCAGTAGCCTGTCTCAGAAAAATCATTGCAGGATTATCAATTACTCGAGACACAAGTTACTTTTGCATTTACCAAAGGTAAGTACCTCTGAATAATTGCTCCCTGAAAACCCACCCAAAGCAGTGCTTGGATCCAGAGGCGCTTTGAAGGCGCTCATACATGTGTCTGCAGAGGAATAATGCTGAAATAACACGAATTTAAGAGGCTAATTAATAAAATCTATTTCTTTAGTTCATCAACAATTTCACAGAAATTGATTAAGAAAGCCAGAAAGCATGCAAGAGACAGCAAAGGACGTGAAGTTTATCAGACTATACCTGCAAACAGTAATTGACGTGCTCCACTCCAGCAGAATTTTCATAATTTTGAGGATCCATTTGGAAATACTGACCACCCAGAATCAGAGAGGTTTGTTAGTCGAACGAAATAAGACAAAATGTACATTTGCAGTCGTCTAATCCTCAATGTAGATGAATCAATTGGTGCAACCAGGTAAGGAAAGAACCTGCAGAACACTTTGAGTAGCACAATCTTGGTCTAGTGGTTTCATACATATATCAGTCAGAGATATCGTTGATCCAGAATAATTTGCACGGATACCATCAACCTGTTCCGATCAAGTACTATTAACTAAAATATTTCAAAACCTTATATTTAGAAGATATAAATAATATAAACAACATAAGAAACCTGATACCAGTTCTAAATAATTCACATAACAATAGACATGAATACCTTCTTTTGTATTTCAAAGAGTAACTTAATATTGTTTTCGGTCAAAATACTTGGCAGTTCTCCATCCTCAGCCTTGGGAGTAGTTGCTATAATCAACTGACAGAGAGAAAACTCAAATCTTAGTTAATTTCAAAAAGAAAAATTATGCAGGTCTTACAGTCTGCCGTTATAGATTTTTACTGATCGCTCAGTCTATGGTGTGTCACAATAAACCTATAGTACAATCAAAACGGTGTTATGAATGTTAAATCTGTTGGTTAATCCATTACAAGGCACTGCAACATGCAAAATTCGAACATCTTTTAATAAATCAAAAAAAGCATTAGAATCCTAGGAAATCATAGACTGTAAAAAATAAAAATAAAAACAATAATGCAGCTGGAAGTTATTTATCCACTCCCGCTGAGTACAAATTAATTATAAACAATAAGATCATAATAAAAAGAAATGCCAATAGATTCGTTGTTTTCAAGAGGGAAAAAATTCCAAGAAAAAATGGAAAAACATTTCTCTGGTAATATCAGGTGACTATAGTGAACAAATAAGTCATGATCAAATTCTAGAAATTAACATCAAAACTTCGCTGCTTACCAAAAAACATAAACACGATGATGAAACTATACAGAGAAAAAGATAAAAATAAACAATAACAACAATAATGCATAACCTGCTCAATTCTGTAAAAAGGAGCTAGGTGGTTGTCAAAAAACCTTTTCTCTCCTGCAGCTCGGCTGCCAGGGCCTACCCATAGCTGAAACAACATAGAAATTAGAAGTGATAAAAAAATCAATATTAAGAACATAACAAATCTTATGCTGTAAATATTGATTGCTCTGAATTTAAAACAATTGTCAGTTATAAGTTAAATGAAATCTAAGCAATTGTCAGTTATTAAGAGGACCAAATTGAACATCCACAAGATGGAATGTTCAGGTAGTAATAACCAAAAAAATTACTTGCTCATTAAAAAAATCAAGCAATCTACGTGCAAAATTTACCTTCTCAGGCCGAGTTTCCACCCTAAAGCGGATTAAACCTAAACAAAGTAGAAGAACTAAAGCAACTGGCAAGCTTAGCATAAGGATAGGATGTCTAGCAACCCATGTTCCATATCTCCTGAAACATGAAGTACAGTGTTAAAAGAAAATTCTGCTGAGCTAGTTCAAGCATTAATAACATAAGCAGTGACCTGTAAAATTTTGACATGTATCCTTGCACAACTGAAAGCTGAATCCTATTTCCAGTCTGAGGAGAATCTTCAGCCATCTGCTAAATAATAACTCAAAAGAAAATTAGAACAATGTTGAAAAAAAAAAAAGGAAAATTAGAACCAGAAAACCCTGTCTTGAAACTAGTATGAATAGACACACACATCTACTGTTTTCCATTTTCTAAATTGTCTCATAATTTGTGTTAAGACATCTTAAACCATCCAAGTCCCTTTAATGGTCACTTGGTCGGACTAAGGAAAAAGATCTGTAAGAATTGCACCCAAACCTAAGCAGGTTAGAACTGGATACCTGCATTGGAAGATTCTCATCCTTCCTCCTTAAAATAGAACGAATTTTTCCATCATCCATGACATTAGAAAATGATTTCATTGCAGAAGTTCGATTCTTCTCTTTTTTTTGATGGAACAGACCCCACCCTAAAAACATGGGAACCAGCAAGACATATAGGATTGCCAGAGCAAAATCAATGCATTTGGCCTGCGGAGGATGAGCAAAGAAACAAAACAATAAAATTTTGAACCGAATTCCTGAGTCAAACAAAAAAGCATATAATGAATATGACAGACTAAGATACAAAGATCTGTAATGCATGACTCCTCACCTTAAGAGATCCAAATCTCACGGAACAAGAAGCTCTCTCATGCTGTGGAGGAGGAGCGGTATTCACACAAACAGAAGAAGAAGGGCAATCGCCACAAGAACAACCTAGTGATATATCACCACATGAATATGTAGACACATTCATGGGTTTCATTCCTGATGAATCAGGAGCAGCTGGCTTAAATGCAATGGCATACGGTGAGCCTGGAAGATTAGGGGCTGCTCGTCTACCAATAAATGCAAACCATTCTGCCAAAATTAATCATGGAATGAGCACTACCCAAATTACACAGAAATGCAAATAATTGATATTGAAAAATATTACATTTTATAATTGCATGTGCTGATGCATGTATACGAGAAATTAGAAATTGTCACTCTCCAAGTCATTCAGACTTCACCAGAACAGTAAGAAACCTCTTTTTTTGTGCACATAACCTTAAAGAATTGCGCCTACTTTACATAATATCAAATGAAAATCTCATGCATATGCTGTTATATTAAGCATCCTTGCTCCACATCAAGATACTTCCCATAAATCCATCAACAACTAAAATCATGATGACCCACACTACCTGTATTTCCAATTTTACATTCCTGGTGATGCAGATAGATTTTCTATTCACTTCAATGCCAGTCAACTTTGCATGAAACAATGACCTAACCAACTCTTACTAACAGCTAACACGACATGTTTCAAAGTACAAAATTAACCTTTAAAATTTTGAGCACCAGCACCAATGAAGTTTAACGCTCGAGTATTCATGGTTCCAAACTTTACATCCTTGCAAGAATCATACAATCCTTCACCAAAAGCATCAGTTATATAAAAATCAATTCCATCCACGGTCAAATTGTTTTCAACCTGAAAAGAAAATAAGTCACCTTCATTCTTAAGCATAAACAAGAATGTTTACACCTCCAATATGTCTACACAACCAACTTAAAAATCAATGATCAAAAGACTGATTAAATGCATAAAATGCACCATTCCAGTTAACAAGTCGTATACTCAATATAGGGCAATCTTACTTGTTCAAATATGCTGCTTAGCACATGATATTTTGCAAAATATAGATACAGCAAACAGTTATTTGTCTAAAAAACAATTCCATTGAAAGGTTACTTCGCTGATTATAAACATCAAGGTGCCATGTGAGCGATACTTCAGAGGTCATGATGACGAGAGTTATAAAGCTCTCCCTAGAGTAAGCATTGAGATTGACAAGGACTGCTGACCTTGGAAACAGAAGTCACATTGATAAATAAACTCTGATGAGGAGAGCAGGAAAGTTCACAGAACAGATTCAAAAAGTTTCTCAAACATGCTGGACATCCAACAAGAAAAGGAATTGCCTGCAAAATCAATGATAAATACACATGTTTATTCAGTTGTGTACTTGTGCAGCATATGCAAGGGAAGTGAATATCTGAAAGAATAGTAACAAAGGAATTTATGGCAGATAGCATATAAGGCAAGAAAAGCTCATGATTCTCAGATAGAATCTTGAGCTAATATATGGCATAAAAATCGAAAATGGTACATAACATGTAACAGTATCTTGAAAAATGTTTCACATATGCAACGAAAATGTTCTAATCAAACCTAAGTGATAAGCTCAGTCATCCAGAAAACGGAAAAACATAAAGTCAGATATCACTACAGGTAGCTGAAATAATGGACAACTGAAACTTGAAATTCCTCAACACTGACATTGCTTTGGAACAAACAACAGTCAGAGAACAAATGCTGCAATCATTATCCATGAAAGAAGAAAGATTCCCAACATCCTAAAAGTTCATTCTGGCATTAAATATTTATCGAATCCATAGGGAAAGGCTTCAGTATTGGATGAAATGCAAAAGATTAATCCAGTCATGGGACAAAATCCTCCTAAGAAGCCTGTAAAAGTTCTTACTTGCTGCACTTGTGATCGAAGCGTGTCGAACTGTGCTGCTGTGCAACAAACATTACCGGTGATTGTCGGGCACAAACTTTGGATCTTTTGAGAAAGCAAGTCATCTGGCTGAGAAAGAAAAAGGCACCACACTATTTACGAGAACAAGAATTGAAACAGAAAAAGGTAAACATCGTTCCAAAATCTGCCACAACGGTAAATGAGACATTCACTACGAATTTTTTGAGACAATTCAGGCTACAGGCTACAGGCTACAGTAGTAGTGTCACGAAAGATCCATTCTGTTTTAGCAAGTGTGATTCCAGTCGGAATGCAGGAAAAAACATATGAAAGAAGGACGAAAGAAAGGTGGGAAAAAATTTCATGGTAAAATATTAGAGCTATAACTGCACGTCCTAAAATATAACCTTCACTGCTGGAGAACCGCGGGGACAATTCAATACTTTTCCATCATCACGTGCTCCACAAATGTCATACATAGCACAATATTCTTCAGCATGCTTTTCCCTGCATGATCAAGGAGAAAAGGTATCAATTTAAAAATATAAACTGGTCAAGTTAACGATTTGCCATATGCAGCGCGATATGAAACCACCAAAGCGAAGAAGTTAAATTCAACGGGATTTGTCTTCACATAAACTTGTCAAGAATTAAATATTTGAGCAATATATTGACTTCCACTATAACGTCTCACCCTGAGATGGTATTGGATGCCAAAAGCAATCTTGTATTTAATTCGTCGGCTTGGATTGTAGATGTAATATACAGAACCTGAAAATGCAGAAATTTCCAAATTTTGACTAAAAGAAATTGAAAGACCAAATATATGCTAGAAATATATAATTATCAGTCCAGATTGATTAAGAAATTACAGCAAGTACTTTGAGCTGCTCGAACTGTAATTCAGTGGAATTAGATTGATTCCTTCAAGTTTAATAAAGAAAATTTTCGTATTTCCAGAAATAAAGAAAATATAATTTTTCAATAGTTTTATGGAATGTGTTTCAGATAGAAAAGAGCAAGGAAACGGAAACATGCTACAGAAATGCGCACTCAGTTTCACAGTATTTTTTTTCATGTCAGAGCTTGGAAAGAAGAATAAAATCAGAAACAAATGAAAGGCCTTCAATTCTGTCATCCCCGACCTCAGATGACCAGAACCTGGTAACACATTAAATGAATGCTTTAAATGGAAGCCAAACAAGAAGGCATCATTTTGCTTTTCCTCTAATATCTTGGAATTTCTCAAGAAACCAGCAAAACAACAATAAAAAGGAAAATAAGAAAAAATGAAATAAAAGAATAAACAAAAACGGAGAAGTCTGTGAAATGCTACGGAGCAAAGGGGAGCAAGAAAGGAATAAAAACTGATATAATTAAAACAGAGAGGAGTTATGCCTGGAAGAGGAAAACTGATAGGAGAAGCTTCATGGTTGTGAAACATGGAGACTCCATAGAAGTGATGCTGGCTGGCTGCTCGCTCACTAAACCAGTGTGTCAGTGTGAACATACAAATAAAATAGAATTAACAAGAAGAAAAGGGAAAGGAAATCAAAGCAGCCTCGGTTTTTATAATAATGAGCAGATTCAGAAGACCAAAAAAAAAAAGAAGCAAGCAGCAGTGTGCGTTAGTGGTATTTATAGGCACGACTATTAATAGTAAAAAAAAAGAATATATGTGTTATTTTCTATTTACGAGATTGCCCTTTGTTGTTGATGCTTTGTCTGATGTATTAGTTTCCCGAATATTGAATTTTAAATTTGTTTTATACAGAGGATGTTATTCAATATAAATAAATAAAATAAAATACGCCATCCGCAGTGGAAACTCCTATTATTGTTGGACTCCAATGAATCGAATGACGTCGAAGTCATTGGTGGATTTTCACGGATTTTACTTTCGCATTCATTTCTGATTAGTTTTCGGTTTCTGTGGATGTACTCAGCAGAATTGGCGCCGATGGAGAAAGGAAAAAGGGAAAATGGAAATCAAATCTTTGGACTGCAAATTCCTAAAAGGAGAGCATTGGAAGTTCACACCTGTCCACTCTCTGCTTATTCCTCTCTTCTGATTTGACCAACCGCTTCTTTTCAGGTTCAGGTAATGTTTGTCTTCATTCGTTTTCCGGTGATAGTGAATGTTCGAATTTAGGTTAGACTTCTTAGCAATCACTAATGTCATTACATTTCTTAGGAAAAATGGAGGGATTTTGAGGAAATTGATAATTTAGCTGAAGCTACTTTACAGTAGTAAATGTTTATCAAAGCAACCAATAATTTGACATGTTAAGGATGTGGATGGATGACTTGGAATTACAGAATCAGGCTTGAAAAGGTGAAGCATCAATAATAGGGATGGCCAAGTGGCCAGAAGTTGATCGACTTTCTTAAACATAGGATTGAAAGTAGAATGAGAAATTAGCACCTTTCTATCAAATTTTTTTTTTTTTATCTTTTCTTTACAAGCCCAGGTTCAGCTTCCTTTTGCTATGTGAGGTGACCCATAAAATTTGGACCATTTATAATTTGATCATATACATATACATATGTGTAAAGAAAATAGATCAATTTGTTGCTAGAACGAAACTGAAATCCGATTAGAAAAAGCCACTGCAATTAGTCAATAATACAGGCAAATCAACTACCCCACTTAGTTGTGACAATCTTGCGGGCTACCATACTTGGAAGCATCACCCTTCAACCACCGCGACAAAATTCGTACTCTTTTTTTATATATATAAATTATGTTATATTATTCTAAATTATTAAAGACATTATAAAACGTGACTATCTTTCCAATGTCTTGAAGGTACTGTAACTTTATTGCTTTCGAGAAGAGGAACGTAGTAAATAGGAGAAATAAACCTTGGCATTTATTATTCGAACCAGACAGTGCATTTCATCAGCATTTATAACATAATTATCGTACTATGATTTCTAGGATCTGTTAATTCCGTATAACAAAATGGATGACGATCAATTTTCGTCCGATTATCTGCCACACCTTTATAATGTGAAAACTGCAACACGATTTGCATGAGGGACGTCCATGATTCATGCGTTCCGTCAGCCAAACACTTTGTTGGCATTTAATTATATTCTATATACAAGATCTGTAAAGAATATTCATATTATTACGGATAAAACTAATGCATTGGGCAGATCCGGGAGAAAAAGGACTCAGCATAATTCTACAGTAGGGGAAGGGGGAAAAGATGGTTAGAGGGAGTGGGATTAATGATGGAAAATGTGATGATGGAGGAGGCCCACTCGAGACAGATTGGAGAAGTCGAGTCCCAGCTTAATAGAAAAATTCTACAATAAAATAATCATATGATAGAGTGGGTTGGGGAGAGGCCAGCGCATGTTTTGATTTCAATAATTTGGAAAAGCAGACATTGGCTTTTTTATTTTAAAATGGGAAAAGAAGAAACTGAAAATGAAAAGGACAAAGGCTTGTTACCCCCCATTAATTATAATCATTGCTACCAGTTTGACGTTATCATAGCCATCGGCGCCACGCCGACATCATGCATTCAAAAGCCTACACCGTATTATTCAATTCCACTTCAACCCTGCAAACCGTATTCTTATACAATTTACATGCCATTTCATAAATAGCATTTAGATGCTATTTGTTGGCCATGCATGCAATGTGGTCCTGGATTAGTTTACAGCAACCTGCGAGCCCGATCATCCATGTTTCTAGAGATCCAAGAACTGGGATCTCGTGCCCTGGAAAAGTTTTTCCAGTTTTGAGATATGGGTTTGCGTCTTACACTGCCCACCACCTCGAGCATTGAAAGATATTCAACTTTCTATCTAGCTAGTAAACATTCCCGGATAGAGATGATTCATTACTGCATAAGCATGTTTAAGTTCATCATGTTGGGATTCAATCATTCTATCGTTAAAATAAATTTATCTTTCTTGATGACAGAGTTATTCTTGTGTCTTATAGGTCATGATGATGGCGGTGTAAACATTTGACCCTAGTGGAGACAACTGGCTGCCTTCTCTTTCATGATGATGCTTGCTTTGGTATTTTTACAGAGAAGAAATGGGTGAATGGTGATAAATGTAACTTTACCTTTTGAATAATTTGATCATAAAATTCACACAGTAAAATTCTTCCAAAAAATAAAAGAAGAAAGTCCATTGCATTCAATCAAGAACAGCAATACTTCAATCCTAGTTTGAATTTACTTTCCCTTTCTTACAACCATACAGCGCCTGAAAGTTTGAACCTAATCATCTAATGTTAGATTTTTCTTATAACCGTGACAAGCAGTTCATTATTGATCAAGATACAGTAACGAAAAGTTAAGATATTGCAATGCTAATGTGAAGATTATTATTATTCTTCATGATGGTGGCATGATTAGAAGAGAATGGTGGTGGTGTCAACAGGGCCACATTCGCCACCCCACCGCTGAGAAGATCATCAAGACATGACTCCTTTTTTACCATGTTGAAGGATCACTCTTTTTTCCTTTCCTTTTTCTTTATCATAGCTGCTCTCCAAAGGCTGGTCAGCAATGGGGAGCGTGCAGCCATGTGAAATCATGTTTCTTAATTGTGATTACTGTTTTCTTATATGCTTATTAATCATATAATATCTGGAACCCAATAATCGTACGTCTTTTAGGGCCATGAAACTGCTTCGGCTGGCGAACAGATGTCATTATCAGAAGCATGCCTCCTTCAGCATGGAAACTTGCAAGCTTGTTAATGTTTGTTTCTAAGACTGTAGGTGGGTGTATCCCAATTCCTTCGGGAAGTTTGTCCCAACTAGTGGAATGCCAGAATAGGCAAAAGTTCTCCAATTGAAATTACCATGGACCACGTCATGTACAATGACATTATTGTTAATGATGGTAGATTTGACTCTGACGAAGTCATTCGATCATTGTTTTGGATTGCCGTAGCATTAGAAGCTTCAAATCTCATTCTTATATTGTACTTGGAACTCTGCACTTTCGCACTTTCATCAAAACGTTGAATCATTGTCTTCTTATTCTTGTTGGGAATCATGCTTACAGATAAAACGGATAGATTTTTGCAGAAAGAATGAAAAATGCCTTGGTAAACTCATGAACCCTAATAGTAATCTCTCTCTTTTGAGACTTCAGAACGAGGGCACTAAGGCCCTGGTGATCCGAACATGGCCCTGATGTCTAAACAGATCACACTTCGATGTTTAGAATGGATAGGAGATCTGTGGCCGCCGTGTTTAGAATGGATAGGAGATCTGTGAAACTTTTGATTAGCTAAGAGTGCTCTTCGGGGCTTCTTGGTCTTCTTCTTTTCCTCATCTTTGCTTGCCCTAGAACTTTCCTTAATGGCGTTGATCTTTTCTAACGTGTCCAATACTTGCTCCATAGAAGGTCGATCTTTGGGATCAGATTCTAGGCATTGAAGTATAAGCCCAGCAGCTTGCATGGCTCCTTCTATTGGGTACTGTTCTTCAAGTCTTGGGTCCATTATCTTCTTCAGATTTTTTCTATCTGAAAGCGATGGCCTGGCCCATTCTATCAAATTTTGCTGCAATGTGGGCCGGATCGAGTCGAGTGCTCTGAGGCCCGTTAATATTTCCAGTAGCACCACGCCAAACCCATAAACATCACTTCTCACGTATAAATGACCTGCAAAATTATGCAACGTTGGTCATTCTTCAGCTGGCTTACAAGAACAATAGATTTATCTCTATATTTCTATTCATACCAGTGGCTATATATTCAGGTGCGGCATAGCCATATGTTCCCATGATCCTTGTTGTGACATGAGAGTTGCCATTAATGGGACAGATTTTAGCCAGCCCGAAGTCTGAAAGCTTGGCATTGTAGTCCTGGAGAATGAAATCAAAAGATTAGCATTTGAATGAAGTTTCATAATAGCCAAAAGAGATGAAGATAAAAAGGACTGATCTAAAGAAGTTTACCCCATCCAACAAAATGTTAGAGGACTTAAAGTCCCTGTAGATGACACTTTTTTCTGATGAATGCAAGAAAGCAAGGCCTCGAGCTGCTCCGATTGCTACTTTAAATCTAACATGCCATGGAAGAGCATCTGCGCCCTCTGCAACAAATAAAATACAAGGGCAGAAAAAAGTATTGTTAGTAAAATGAAGCTTCTTGGACGATTCTTGGGATGATCTTGGAATTCTTGTTACTTACGTCTGAAGAGATGGTTTTCCAAGCTTCCCTTTTGCATATATTCATACACAAGAAGAAACCGAGTATCTTCCCAACAATAGCCCAACAACTTCACAAGATTTGGGTGTGAAAATTTCCCGAGGAATTGCACCTCAGACTGCGGTTCAGACAACAAAACAAATCAAATTCCTCTCCTGATGATGAATTATCGACAATTGATTGTAACTGATTTTGGGTCAGACTAGGCAGTTACAAGGGGAATTGTCAAAGCCCGGAAGAAAAGAAAAGGGCAGTATCAAAATTCAATATGGTATTTTGTCGTTTTAGTTCATTTTCCACATCTGCAGACATATGGAAAGAAATATTACCGTTTCTATGAAGCTACGGTTGACCATCCCTATCTCAATTCCATTACTGAATTCAATGATGCACCATGACCTATCGCCTTGTGCATTCTTTATCGATTTTATTGTCAAGGATGATTCTCAGTAAATATTTCGTTTAGTTATTGCTTTATCAAACTTGGAATCCATCCATCCATCCATCCATCCTTTATATGGTAATTCTACGAATCATTTATGAAATTGGAAGTTGTGCTTAAGTTCTAACAAATAAGATGCAGGATTCACCAAGAAAACTTACCTGCCATTCCTCGAGGCCTTGTTGGCTGTCAGGGTTGGTCATTTTAACAGCGACTGCCATACCAACGCCAACTTTGGAAGGAGCGTAAGTGGTGGCATCGACCCAACCTTTAAAAACTGTTCCAAATCCACCCCGACCTAGCACGGTATCAGGTCTGAAGTTTCTTGTTGCATTTTTTAACTCGGGGAACGTGAACACCTTGAGATTTTGGGTAATAATCTTGTCGGCTGGAGGAGGAGGAGAGGTTATTACTTCCTTCTTCTTGTTATCATTGCTTTCATCTCCAGGAGCTACAATGACGTTTTCTGGTTTGGTGCTATGGCCACCATGCTGCTTGCTATTATTACCAAACCTTGCTGCAACAGTCGTAAAAGAACAGGCAACGCAGAATCAGATTCATGAAAAACATAAACAACAGCAACATTTACATGATCATAAGAAAAGCAAGTAAAAGAATCTAATAAGCACGTATGTTTTTTCACCTTGAACAGAAGAATTGGTCGGGGATGGACATTGGAGATCGTTCACAGGAGAAGCTAAACAGTTTCCCATATCAACCCAACAGCTTCGTTGTTTTGTGTTAAAATCTATAAGACGATCAGTAATTGATGTATGAGTATATAAAGGAAGAATTTCCTCGGAAGGTAACAAGAAAGGGCCAAGAAACAACTAAGCTAAGCGTACGACATTTCTACTCCGCCCATGACGGGTGTCGTTTTCTGTAATGTGGTGGTTGAGATTTGTAGCCCAGTTGGGACGCTGGCTTTTTGGTGTGCGTACCTACAAACTGGCGAATTAAAAGGCATTATGAGCCTGTACGGGTGTAGCTCTGTACGGGTGTAGCTCAGTTCGTACTCGGATGGATGTTAAGATACCAAGAGTTCATGGTTCGAGTCTTGGCAGCCGTAGTATGGAAGTCACATCCTCTGGATGGGCTCTTTGTGGGCACCAATACCACGGATCCCATCTAAGAAGCCGCTAGGTACTATGATTTACCCCCTTCACAACTGTTTGGGTTCGGGTGTGGAGGCCCTTGGGTGAGGACATCACCTTTTGAGATACCAAAAAAAAAAGGCATTACGATGGAATGGTGTAAAAGGAGGGAATAAATTGAGAATATTAAAGTGTAAGATAACTTCACGGAAATTGAAGTTGTTTTGATGACTTGACTTTTAAGCAAATCTAAATTACAAGGAGGCATGGGACACGCTGCATCCAATCACATTCCTGACGGTATGCTTATGTTGTCTGATTTGGTTTTCAACTTTTATGGTCTTTTCTTTTTCATAATAACTAGTTTCATAACGTGTGTTGCATTTTAATATAATTTTTTTGATCCGTTATTTGGTAATAATTTTATATTTCATTTTTTTAAATTTTTTATCATAGTAATATTTTTTATAATTTTAAATTAATATTTAACATTTAAGTATTATATACTTATTTAAAATATTGGTTATATAATATTTTCATCCATTCATTCAAAAAAATGAAAATAAATATTTATTTATCTATTTGATAGTAAAACCTTTTTATAGACTACATTTTTTATATATATTGGTTCCTTTTCTTTAAATCATTTTTTTTATTAATATCTATTATTGTTGAGCTTGAAATCGCTCTTAATAATGCAACATATAATTGTTCATGTAGAAATACATCTTTTTGGCAAGTATACTTCTGCGTTTGGTATTGTTTATTCTTATGTATTGTTTATAGTCATTGCAAAATACCATCGTACTGGAAATTGTTTTCTTTTAAATTGGAATGAATATTTTTTCATCTTCTGGTAGATTAAGTGGTATTCTTAATAGTAACATTTGTTTATTAACATGTTGTCCAACTGTTATTTCAGCATGTATGACATTTTTTCTAAATCTTCTGCATATCATTCGAGTTCCATTGCACAATCCATTTAATGCAGTAAAATTCCTGGACAAGTAAATTTCAACTGTAGTCTATATGA